>JAVYIG010002555.1:0-147500 GCA_035222895.1 Strongylocentrotus droebachiensis
AACTTGGTTTCAGGAAATTGAACAAGGATCGAAGCGTGCTATCTCTCTCCTCTAAAACTGGAAAAGATATGGATCCATCATCCACCTACCTTTCATTAAAAAAAAAAACTTCCGTCTAACTCCCAGTCTTACTCTGTTTACCCTTCAAGCTCTACAACAATAGTTTATACGGCGAAAAATTCAAATTGAAGTTTATACAAACGTTCGAATCATAATGTCTGAATTATAAGCAATATAGCCTACTCTAATTATAAGCAATACAATAAAGAACACTACACTAATTTTCAATCATAATAGCATTTTAATAGCTTTGACTAGTTTTTGTTAAAACCAAAGAGAATCGATCACACAGTATGTTCTCCGTCTTAATTTGTCTGCGTTATCATTGAAAGTGATGATCTGAGTGTTCTGAGTACAGCGCGGGGTTCTATGTGTTATCATGCATGCGATACGCCCGTACTGTACGTCACACAACGGTGCCCTCCTCCATATACGTACATACGCGCACGTGCTACCTACGTTTAATGTATAGTCAATATATAATACATTTTGGCTCCTCGCTACGTCATCAGCGGTTCGTTGGTCTAGTGGCATGATTCTCGCTTAGGGTGCGAGAGGTCCCGGGTTCGACTCCCGGACGAGCCCCATGTAATTTCTTTTGCTCTTGTTCTCCGGATTGTGAATGTGTTCTTTAGTGGTTTATAACAATACTATTATGTTAATTTCTGTTTTTGTTTGTTTATATTTATATTATTCATTAACGAGCCGAGCCTTCAAGACAGATTACCAATACAATATACAAAAAGCCAAGGACGGGCATGCAGGCGTATATAGCTGATTGAATATGATTTAAAAAATAAATAAATAAATAAATACAAAATTCTGTCTAGTATTTATTTCGGAGGGTCAATTCTTTCAATCGTATTTTGTTGAATGTCATCATAGAGACGTTGTTTTATTGTCGTTATATTATCTTCTATTTTTTCTTAAGGAAATATTTCCATGCTAGCTTATTCTATGAAGACTACTATAATGCTAGGTTTGACTGTTACACTTCCTGGGAGTGATTTCAATTTCATTTTCTAAATTGTAAAAAATAAAATCTTTATATCGTATAGCTTCCTCTGAAGGTCAAGGTATTACTTTAGCTATAAAACAACGTTTCTTGACTAAAATCGACCGATTTGCTTTTACCGTTTGGAGATTTAATATCCTAACTACATATTCTGAGATTGTCATGGTCGCAGCTATCATTGTATGGCCGTATGCGCTATTTGAAATTTATCAAAATTTACAGGGAGCACCGTTAAATAATAATATTCAATTTTTCTCGAGCAGAAATGGTTTAGGGGCAACAGTTTCTGGTGCTTATAATACATCCATGGGGTCATCCAAATATATCAAAATTGTAAAGAATCACTATCGGACTATCCAGCCAATTTTTCTAAATTTCCCTCAAACTTTGTATTACCTTTAAAATTACTCCCAATAAGCCTCACATTCAAACTAGCCTATTGTCCTAATGGCGGTATGATGAATGTTGATAAGTCAGAATTAGGAGAGCTGAGGTTTCTATTGATGTGTCATGGTGGTAGAGTCGCTGCCAGTCAAGTAGTCCAGAATCTGCACGGTCCTTTATAATTTCCCTACACACTTGATTCAAGCCGTCGAAGATGGCGTTATCAACAAACTCATAATTATTAATCATCACGCCATCATCGGCTGGTAGCAATAAGTAAGGGAGAGGTAGCGTTGGGTGGTGGAGATCAAAATTAAATAGGCCAGAATCTGGACTACCAGTCAAGCAGTATATGGCAGGTTCAAATTTAGCTGGTTCCAAGACTGATTTTTAAATACAAGATCGAGTTTTATAATTGTGATGCGAAACTTATGCATGTACATGTATGTTAATGTAGATTATGGGCATGCGGATATAGAACCAAGTTGTAAAAAACGTTGATTTTCTTTGATTGAAAGACCTTTGACCGTCTGTACAGGTATTTCATTCTTTTTGTTTTGAATTTATACTGTTGTTATTGTTTTTGTATTATTAATTTATAATAAGATTTTAATAATATGTCACCTTCTTTAGACAATTGGTTATTAAATTGAAAAAAAGGATGGATCACTTAGTTCGAAATAGCAACATAAATTTAAAGAGTCCGTAGAACTCTTTGACAAATTTAACATTCTGCTGTTTATCCCCCCTCCCCTCCCCTCCCCCTGCCCAGCCCAGCACTAACGTCATTTAGCTAGACATTAATTCATATTTGCCTCTCTTCACACAGGTGTTAATGGGAACATGACACTAACTGCTGGGGTGAAAATAATCGCAGGCTGCTGCAGGAAGAACAGCATTGATGCTGATGAGGTTACCCTGGGTAAATAAGACCATTCTAAAAATTAAGTTAACTAAAAAATTATCTAAATTCCTCCAATTTTGAGGTTCATAAATGTAAGATTCGCTTAGTTCGATTAGTGCCCCCCCCCCCCCCCCCCCACCTCCCCAAGAACTCCCGGTACCCGGATAATGTAACTAAATTGAACTTTCTAGGTACGGAATCTACTAGTTGTTTCAAAGTATTAGGTGTAATTTTTTCTTTTCCATTTTCAGGCGTAAAGATTACTCGATATTCTGACCGTGTTTATACACACCCGTGACCTTTCGCATATGTAAAGCCACACTCTAAAACTGTGAACCTTCATAATAGTTCGTGATTATAGAGGGTTGTCGCCCAGATTTTATAAAATAGTTTTTCTTTTGTTCATCAGAGGCAGAGGGGCGTTGATTTTGTTTTAGAGTGTATGAGTTGACGCCCTTCTGGCTCCAAAACAGACGGTTTACTGAATACCTCCAATAATATATATTATATATCACGCGTCACTATTATCTCCTACGTTAGTAACATCTTTTCGTTACCACGGAAACAAAGAATTGATCACCTCTTTTTTCTTGGCTATTAAGAGATTTTCCTCTGCAAACAAAGATATAAAAGATGTTATTATAGAACGATTCTACATACGGGCTTAGAGATTGCTCCATTATCATTTCGGCTCAATCTGATAAAGTAAAGGAATATGTCTTCCCCTCGCTCGCCTAAACCTAGGATTATCATACACATAATCAAAGAGAATCGTAAGGGTAAGTCATTAACAAAGATTTGGAGAAATCTATGCCTACAAAAAATACATGGAAAATAAATTTGTTGAATTTAAAAGCGTAGTATCTTTTGTGCATGTCTCAGTTTATTTGTAGTCTAAAAGTCAATAGTTATAATCACATCCAGCAGGTCGATGCATTTTTGGAAAGGATTTTTAAATTATTGTTACTATTTTTATTACATGACTTTATTCTACGGTAATTCACGTATCTATAAAAAGAAATGGAAAAAAAAATCGACAATAATTGAATTCTTTGATGTAATTAAGAGACACTATAATTCGCTTCTAATGATTTGATTCTTAAACCTAGCATAGACGTATATAAACAAATAATAATAAAGTGTTAAATTCAAATTTTGCATCATAAGGACAAACCAATGTGACATTATTTTAAAGTGTCACTTTTGAACTTAAAGGCTCTAACATTTACTAGCATTTGGAAGTTCATTAAACGGAAGTTGCATTTTGGCATAATATTAATTCATGATAATTAAGTAATATATGTCTTGTCTAAAAAGTAATAATATGAATTTCATTTTTACTTGAAAAGCTTTAGAGCATTTAATATACCTTTAACTCTGACTGAACGGTTTTGCGGGTATTAGACAGATAGACAACATTATGCATGAGGGATTATAGAGATTGTCTATATACCCAAATCCAGATCAATTTTAATATGGTTGTTTACAGCTCAAACTATCGCCTGTGCGGTTCAAGATTCAAGTAAATTGTTTTAATATTAATTTCACAAGACAAGATAAAGGGGAAGGATAAGATTGATATATTTTGCCATTCCCTTGACATATTTTGAGGTGTGTTTATCTTTATGGTAATCCATGAATTTCATTAACATTAATGAAAATCGTTATTGCTCTCTCTCTCTCTCTCTCTCTCTGTCTCCTCTCTTTCTCTCTCTCTCTCTCTCTCTTCTCTCTCTCTCTCTCTCTCTCTCTCTCTCTCTCCCTCTCTCTCTCGTCTCTCTCTCTCTCACTCTCTCTCTCTCTCTTTCTCTCTTTCCCTCTCCCTCTCTATCTCTCTCTCTCTTTCTTTGCACATAATACTTTCCGAAAATGTCAGAAGGCTGGTCTACCAGATTGCATTGTGACCTATTTCTCTGTGCTCTTTCTTTTATCCTTTTGTGTGTATACGTTTCTTCCAATTTTTTATCATGGGACTGAATCATGCAAGAAAGTGAAAGCAATTGGGGAAGGGTAATTACGTAGAACATAAAAATGGGGATACGCCGTGAGGTATAGAGTGGTGAGGTGTGACGTCATCAAAAATCTACTTTTAGAATTTCTCAAATTGAACTTCGTTTTACGAAAGAGCATCAAAAGTAATGTAAAAATGTCGAAAAACAATTGAATATGTTAAGTATTGGCTGAGTTATGACCATCTGAATAAATAAATTTCCTATATAAGAACTCAGTTGTTATTTTGCTCTGGTTCGTAATGTAATGAACCAGAGCAAAATAACGCTGAGTTCCTATAGCAATTTCGGAAAATAAAATTTCAAATTTAAACATTCTGAAAATAGATTTGTATGATGTCACAGCTTCGGTATTCTATTGTAATCATCAACATTAAAGAAATGGACCAAATTGTGCTGAAAGATGCATGAACTGCACACTGATAATGTGTATATGGGACTATATAACATGTGGTATGACAGTTTGGTCAAAACGTATCATGTATTTCTTGTCATATTTAGAATATGAAGGCATTTTAAGAGATATCTCTTTAAGGACATTATCTGTTGTATTTCCCCCAACTGGATAAGTCATCTTTATCAGAACTCAACCTTTCCTTTAACAAAATCTTAATCATTCATACCTTGTTCACTTGTCTCATGTTCCCTCCTTGTCACATCCTCCAAACGCTATCCTTATTCACTCACACCTTTCTACATCTCCTCTATCATTCGCTCTCTCTCGTTTATCTCTCTTTCTCAGCCTCATATGTCTTCCCTCCATATTGCTCTCTACCCTACCTCTTCACCCCTCTTCTTCTCTCTTTGTCACTCTTTTCTCATTTCGTTTCCATTTCTAATTTCTATTGGTGATTCTATTCTTAGTACTTTCTAAGCGTGTTCAAAAAGAGTTGAATTATTTTTGAGAATTACCGATAACAAATTGATCTCCAAATCAAACTACAGTTCGTGCATTGTATGAATTTGAGTAGTAGAAAATTAATTTGATGTGAGTACTCTCTAAATATCAGCAAAGTCTCTTGAAATCTAACTAATAATCAATGCTTTAATAACAAAATTAAGACCCAAGTAGAGGCTCGATCGGTTGTAAGAAGTATTCTTTTGATTTAAATTTATTGATAGATATAATTCACATTACGTATGATACAGAATACAGTCGGTATGCTCAAAGCATCACTTTTTTTTTAATGAATCGTCAGACAGGTATATCTGCTTCAAAAAAACACACCTATGTCCAACTTATGGGTTGAAGCTGCATGGCGAAAAATAACAAACTGAAAAATAGAATAAGTTCATGATTTCTGTGTCTGAAAATCGCTGACCTTTTTTTAAAGCTAAACATGGAAACATTAACGGATGAACATGCTACTAGGCGACATTTTTTTAATTTAAAGACTATATTTAAGCTTGAATTGGTGTGTGATACAATTGGTAAAGTAATACTCAATCTTATTAACATTAGTAATAATTCTCGTCTATCACATATACCCTAATGTCGGCATGCTACTAATGACTATTTTTAATTTAGTGTTAAATCAAATTAAAAATCTGAATTCCAACTTTTACACACAGAACAAAAAAAGTCATGCGCACAATCCTTGCTTTGATTGTAATTCATAATAAATATCTCTTGCATTTCTATAAGTTGAGTACTGTTGACATGGTATACGATACAATTTAAATATTGGGCTAAGGACAACTGAGAGTACAAAGTATACACTAGTCGGACACGAAGAATTTAGAAACAGAGAAGGGGAGAGATTCATAGATAAAAGATAATTTTAGTTAGTGTTAATATTTTCATGTACACTCTCAGCGCCTTAAAAAAATTTGCGTAATGGACATGACGCTTTTAAACACTCTTTCAAAGTAGTATTATTGAAAAGTGGTGGGTGGTAGAGATATAGAAAAGAAGAAAAGACAGAAAAAGAGAGAATCTCTCCCCAAATCATGAATAAAACACACATCGAAGCTTATGTAAAACCAACCGCTCTCATAAATGACAGCAGGATTAACCACCGTCCTTCCTTATTTATCTTACTTCTGCCATCATGGCGAAATGGAGTTGCCAGTAAGGAAAACGCACATTTACAACGTTCTAACATGTAAATGCGCTATTGTTTTTAGAAGTGCAGTATTTAAAAATGTACAAGTTCTTGAATCGTTGATAATAAATGCTAGAAATTAAAACAAAATTGCCCTCTATGATCAAATGGTAATTCTGCATAAGAACAGTAGATAACGAACACGAATCTTTGTATTCTTAACATTCTTTTATTATGGGAAATTTAATTCTTTTGGCGTTTCATTTCCTGGCTGTGTTGCCACCAGTGGTAGTATTTTTTTGTAATTATAAATGTTGAATATTATATTTTGATTTATTATGCATCGCACAATTCTTCGAGAGGGGGTGGGGCGTACACTGTTTTCACTCTTTGAAATATACGCCATTACAATACTCCATTATCTTCTTTTGACTTGGACATACAAACATAAATCATTTTTATTACAAACTACCAACAACATCAGAATGATAAACGTGAACAAGACTCGACGTAAGACGATTTATTTCATAGAATGATAAAGCAAAAATAAAAGCAAGAATAAAAATATATTCGAAAGAATTCTTATAAAGTCTGCATTTTATTTAACAGAAACATAAGTTATGAAGCTATCTCGTTTGCTTGACAGAGGAAGAAGATTTTGATAATCAGACGGTGACAATTTTTCGAACAAAATGTCTACGAACTCGCAGACACAAACTTAATCCTTGACAAACATGACACCAACGTAAAAATAGAAGTTCATAAATGACAATGCCAACACGACTAATTTACATCCTCAATAATCTGCGTGCATTTCTGGAATGTTTCACGAAAATACTTATAGCAAAGCAACAAATATAATGAATTTAATAAACGCTATGTTTCTCCTCCTCTGGCTACATTTTCTTTTCATCTGTTCCTCGGTTTCTCATTTAGACCAACGTTTATGCCAAAATAAAGATCTGACGTCTTATAGCAATATTGGACGCGCTAAGTTCATTATAACAAAAGGAAAGTGGAGCGTTGCAAAAGAACACCCGTGTGAAAAATCCAAAGATTAGTCGTTTTAGCGAAGAACGGGAAAATGTATAACTGGTGATAAAAGGTCAACGCAACTATGTATGCGTGCGAATGAACTTATGGGGACACTCATCTCCACCTTCGTCAAAAGAACAATAATTCATCGGTCACAACCTCATAGAGGTTAAGATTGATGGGTCATTAGTACGTGTCTGATCTACAGATGGAAGCAGAAAGGTGATAATATACAGTGTAAAGAGTTATAGTAAAATAAATCTCTTTCAAACTTAAATTGAAATTAAAGTTAGTCAAGGTTACAATATTTCAAGAGCTATACATCGTTAACAAGAATAGAGTTAGTAAACCAGCATAAAAAACTAATATATTGTGATTCCCAAGAAAGATGATGTAAAGGGATGGCTGTTGATATTCTAAATATACCTTTGAAGTCGGGACCGAACGAAAGCAAGAAGTCCAGAATAGACTGGAAGGTGAAATCTAGTCTTTTAGAAAGCCTGATTTGAGCGGCTCCATAGCACCATTATGAAACCCTTTCTTGTCTTTGTCCATTTCATCTTCGTGAAACCCTCTCTTTCCTTGGTGGAATCCTGAACTTAAAGGCTCCATTGCATCGTTGTAGAAACCGCGTTTGCCGTCCATAAATCCAGATGAGAGTGGTTCCATTGCACCCGCGTGGAACCCCTTCTTGAAGAATCCTGCTCCGAGTGGTTCCATGGCTCCACTGTTGAAGCCCTTCTTGATGAATCCTGATCCTAGAGGTTCCATGGCACCAGTGTTGAAACCTTTCTTGATGAATCCTGATCCGAGTGGTTCCATTGCACCACTGTTGAAGCCCTTCTTGATAAATCCTGATCCTAGAGGTTCCATGGCACCAGTGTTGAAACCTTTCTTGATGAATCCTGATCCGAGGGGTTCCATGGCCCCACTGTTGAAGCCTTTCTTGATGAATCCTGATCCTAGAGGTTCCATGGCACCACTGTTGAAGCCCTTCTTGATGAATCCTGATCCTAGAGGTTCCATGGCACCACTGTTGAAGCCCTTCTTAATGAATCCTGATCCTAGGGGTTCCATGGCACCACTGTTGAATCCCTTCTTGATGAACCCTGATCCGAGTGGTTCCATGGCACCACTGTTGAACCCCTTCTTGAAGAATCCGGCTCCGAGTGGTTCCATGGCCCCACTGTTGAATCCCTTCTTGAAGAATCCGGCTCCGAGTGGTTCCATGGCCCCACTGTTGAATCCCTTCTTGAAGAATCCGGCTCCAAGCGGTTCCATGGCACCACTGTTGAATCCCTTCTTGAAGAATCCGGCTCCAAGTGGTTCCATGGCTCCACTGTTGAACCCCTTCTTGAAGAATCCGGCTCCGAGTGGTTCCATGGCCCCACTGTTGAATCCCTTCTTGAAGAATCCGGCTCCGAGTGGTTCCATGGCCCCACTGTTGAATCCCTTCTTGAAGAATCCGGCTCCAAGTGGTTCCATGGCCCCACTGTTGAATCCCTTCTTCATGAACCCTGAGCCAAGTGGTTCCATGGCACCTAATATGTTTGAAGAAAGAAAAAAAATGTTTGATTAATTATCAAGTTATGTTGTACCCTGAACAACTACCAAATCAAAAGATAAACCCCAATTGGACAAGTGCTTATCTTCTAGACCATCAACGAGACTATTATCTGGTTTATAATTGGTCTGGGAGGTAATTGTCCGGATGGTATTTGCCGGGGACAGGTAGTCAAAGGTTAATGGGTTGTCGCCTGTGGTAGATGTGGTCATGTGGACAATGTGGCAGTTGAGTGGTATTCATTGAAATGGGTTTTTGTCGGCTGTTAGTCATTTAGGTGGTAGTTCTTCAGAGACTCATTGTCGAGGGTATTTATTTGGGGTTGATGGTCAAGTGATCGTCTAGGTTGCACTTGTCATACTTGTTATCAAGGCCTGATAGTCAAGGAGTTGTTCCAGAACATTCAAGAGGCTGGTAGTCAAGAATCAATTATACGGCTGTTAGTTGTCCGCGGGTTCATACACCATGCAGCGGTAGTCACAAGGATATTCGTTGTCTTTGTCTTTGTATTCATTGGGGGATAGTCCGTGTGGAGGTTGTCAGTGGATTGTTTATACAGGAGTAGCCACCTTGATGCTTGAGGCTGGTAATGCAGGGTTTAGACGTCTTGGTGGTATGTGGGATTGGTAAAAGAGGGAGAGTTGTTCTTGTATACCAAACCATGGGTTTGTAGTCCATGTGTAATCGTCCATGTCGTATGATGAGGTTGATAGTCGTCCTGGTGGTCCGTGTCTGGGGGCAGCCTAAAACGTTCTTATTCAAAGTTACACTCATTCCTTGTTTCATACCATTTCCCCCTGCCTGTAATAATGTGCATTATAAATATTTTATACAATTCACTCCTATATAGATTCATCATCAATCTGACATGATTAATCTATCTAGATTATCCCACATTTTGTATTGATAGTTTTGGTAAGATAGTTTTACATAAGCCGACTTCTATAGGAGATGAAGCATAGCTCCGACTAACACATTATGGCTCCTCAGTTTCACCGACGAGGCCGACTCCAGACCGACAACATGACTGTGAAGTACAATTAATACTCCGAATGGGAAGGAATTGGTCGGTTTGGACTAGGTGTTGAGTCTGGTTGGCGGTGTGAATGAGCTATCAATGATCCGACAGTTGCTTCGGTGACATTATTTAAATGAGTTATATGGATACAGACCATAGGATGTGGTCTAGTGTAGCGATTAAGTTCGATGTAGGATTATAATAAAGCACAGTGTGCAGGTGTAGTGTGAAAATTTGAAGCTAGGAATTCGACTTGAGTTGGAAATAGATCGCGGAGCAATATTGTCACCGGAGCATAATGTCTTACAATTGCATTATCATCATAATTATCACGGAGTTACAAGACCTTGGCCATACCTGTATTAAAGCCTTTCTTGATGAATCCGCTGCTAAGGGGTTCCAAAGCGCCTGTCAAGAACCTCTTTTTCTGGCCCGAGTAGCGACTTGGTAAAAATCCCGTAGCAAGAGGTTCCAAAGCACCTACATGCAATGACTCGGAGGGGTAGTACGCTGGTCTCCATTTACCGCCAAAGTACCCTCGGAGGCGGCTCTGGCTAACATCATCACGCAACATGGAAAGCATCAGAGACAGTTCTCGATCTGTTATACCTGTTTCGTCGTCGGAATCGTTCTCTGCGTTGTCGATCACCTCTTCATCGGCTAGGACTTTCTCCAGAGCGTTGATAAGACTGTCTTCTTCTTTTTCGAGATCCTGTAATTATAAAGGAGGTAGAATTAACATGACTTTATAGTTCACTTAAAAACTTAAAGGAATATAAAGTCAAGAATAGTAATTGCTTAATATCATTCATAAGTAGTGTATCAAACGTTTTACTTGTCTGTAGGGAATGGAGTTATTCCGGCGAAGCATTTGAAACGGTTTCAAACATTGATGAACCAATACTTGAGCCAAAAAAAATCCTGAAAAAAGTATAAATTTAAAAGATAAACGCAGTAATCACTGATATATAGATAAAGAGATAGAGAGTGTAAAGAGAGACAGTGATTTAGAGAACCTTGGTTAGAGAAAGACTGAGGTAAAGAAAGAGAGAGAGAGAGAGAGAGAGATAAGGAGAGAGAGAGAGGCATATAGACAGAGAGTGAGAGAGGGAAACCAAGGGATTTCATATGATAGCAATACAAGGGCAATGGGAAACTGCAATGATGAGTAAAATGGAAGTCACACCGTCTGGCGATTATCCTTCAAATTATTTCCTTTTGGCAATTAAGCCTCGGCTGAGGATCTTTAATGGGAAGATTTCTCATAATTTAGATGCGTTATGTCTGTATACGTTACTCTGTATCAAGCTCAACGACGTTCTCGCTTGCAAACGATCATAAAATTGCCATTTGCTCGTCGGTAAGTGAAATCTATGGATTTTACCAACACCGACATTTTGCATTTTCTTTACATGTTGGATGTAAATCAGGCATGCCAAACAGGAGCTGAAAGATTTAAAAAATCAGCTTGACAGACAGGAGGTAATTTTGATAGTTTGGAGGCTATATTGATGCTAATCGTGGGGCCCTGGAATTTGGATACAACTCAACTTTTTTTAAATGGTCAATAGCTTGGGAATGGTGGAAAGCATCTCGTCTAGAACCCATAAGATCGAGCCCTAGGAATTATCAAAAAGCCAAATATAAAGTCGCTTTTTGTAAATTAATGCAATTATCAAATAAAACACAATGTAAGTATAAAAACAAGGCAAAGAAACGAACAATATAATTAGAAACATTATGTGAGTTATTAAAGAAAAAACTGCTGCAACTTTTCTTGCATCCTATAACAAATCATATGCCAATTTGTTTTTTTAACAAGTTTACAAACAAACAAATATATATCAAGTTGGTTTAAATAATGACAGAAAAATGAGAAAAATTGGTCAGTGAAATTTTGAGCAGAATCCGATTAAAATGAGAAAAAAGAAAGTTATGAATTTTTGGAGTTACGATCAATCAATCAAATACAAATGAGCCCCCTCCCATTTGGTATGTACTTTAAAACAATCAGAAGTTAATATTGTCCATAAAAAAAAATCTCAATCATACATACACCCTAAATTCAATCATTGCAAATATACATTAGTATAGTGTTGCCAACTTGTTGTTCACTAATGACAACTTCGAAAAAAAATAACTTTCCTATATCTGTTCAGATATTGCATAAAACTGTCACCAATTTGTTTCTCTCGTTATTTGCTTGTATCAATACCCGATAATTATCAGGGTGGACTTCCCCTATAAATGTGAAACTTCTGACCAGTAGACAGACACTAACCTTTTTAAAAACAACCCTCTGATCGAAATATATAAACAGAGCTTCCTCCACTTTTAGACACAGCCGTTAAAAAAATAAACATTTTACACCGATCATTGCGCCTCGGGGATTTGGCTCAATTTTTTAAAATGGCAGTGCTAGTTACCATATCCTATGTCTCCTGCGCGTGTTCATGCTTATATGATCGTAATGGAAAGATCAACATATACCCCCTCACACACACGCACATACCCACTCCATCTCGTCGTGAATATCAATAAATCTATACGCGTTTGTATTAGTATAGAGACAGAACAGGAGATTTCGATTTTTTCCGCCGATGAATTCGATTGTGAGTTTTGCTTTCAAGCTGAGGGGTTACTTTTCCTATGGTGATTTAATTTCTATCGAGTTTTATGGCAAAGACAAGTAACCATCTAAAGAAGGGATTCGGTGTTTAGAATTGTTTCTACCATTCTACTTGCTTTGAATATACGCCAAGATACATCATAGTCTTCTGTGTATCTTTAGTGTATGTAGTTATGCATCGACGAAAATCAATTTACCACACTCCACACATTCGGAATAGAGATATAAAATTTGTGATTTTAAAAGGAATGTTGTCACTTTTTTCGTAGTATATCGAATCTTGATTAAACCTGTGTCGTCGTAATTACACTAATTATATACTTCGACTAAAATGTCAACATTTATCTATAACAATTCGTTAATTTGCAAATATCGTGCGTTCAAAATGATTTATATGAAGAAAAAAAATTAATGTCAGGATGGTCGGTACTAAATCACTGCAACTGGGATTAAAACGACTGGAGACAAACGACTGTCACTCAAGACGAACTGCAGATAGACTATTAACCGTCGACATCGTATAAAGTGAAGACGCCACGGGCAAGCCCATCTCTACCGTTACTGACCCCGGGGTATAAGGGATGATCTAGTGATCGAGACCACGAACGATGAAGTAACCCGCTCCGCTCGTTTCGCTTGAAAACTGGGTGAAGTAGAGAAATTCTATCTTGTCCAGGAAACGAAAATTCGTTTGATTTCACTTGCATTTTGAGCCTCGTATTTCAGTCATCGTAAAAGAAGTGTCGGTCTGTGCTTAGGGCAGACAGGAGAAAGTCTTCTTTTTACCGTGACCAAATCGTCAGCAGACTGTAGTCGCTGAAGATGTCATGACCCTAACACTATTTTAAATATGTGAAATTTTCATTACCATCATCATTTCAATGCTGCTTGTTCTAATAATTATCTTTGCGGACGATATTTTTTTTGAACAGTTTTTTTATAAGGAAATTTCAAGCCAAATTTCACATCTTAAATGTCCTCGCTTTCTTTTAAAAGATTTGCATGTACGGGGTAGAAGATGTGGATAACTATTGTAGAAGAAATATATAAAAGTGAAGAGAGGGGAAAGAGAGAAAGAGGGGATGGCAGTGTGCGTGTGTGTGTGTGTGTGTGTGTGGTTTGTAAGACGTGTGTAACGGGGATAATCATATGTATACATACCTTCCAAGTGGGGATACACTGGCAACTGTG
The DNA here is from genome assembly GCA_035222895.1 of Strongylocentrotus droebachiensis. Lineage (NCBI taxonomy): Eukaryota > Metazoa > Echinodermata > Echinoidea > Camarodonta > Strongylocentrotidae > Strongylocentrotus > Strongylocentrotus droebachiensis. The sequence continues at coordinate 13,855 of JAVYIG010002555.1, forward strand.
GATATCCCCAGTTGATAACTTTCGTAGTTTTTGCTAATTTTGGTAAAAATGACCCGAGAGAAGTCTACTACCTATTTTCTGGAAGAGTTCCAAGACATCCACATTTTCGTAGTAGGACGCCAGATTTGTGAGCGCTACTTTGTGTATCATCTGAGATTTAAAATTCTGATATATGAACAGCGCCTAGTAAACTCTTACATAAACACAGGAGGCTAAACTTTGGGTATTCTTTGACAAATTTTTATTTTATTCAATTATCTTTAAAAAAACACCTCAAATTCCAATATCCCCAATTTCATAGCTAAAGATAGTTAAAAATAAATATCCCCATTGCGCACGTTTTACCGGTGTGTGTGTGTGTGTTGTGTTTTAGAGAAAGAAAGAGAGAGAGGGTGAGGGGATGTGTGGAATAGATAGAGAGTTAGAGCTTACCGTAGACTTCCTTAGTTTTTAAGCGTATTATTTATTTTCATGTCTGCGTGGCAAAAGAGAGGATCGATACAAAATCTATTTCAGTCCGACTGCTTCAAAAAGATCAGAAACCTTACGACCTTCTAGATAACATCTCATATTTCATAGGGTTTATCATGATACAGAGCATGATGTACACAATGTGTAATTGGTGGAAAATTGATTTGAACTGGAGCGCAGGGATGTTATCACGGCTTTATATCGGGATAGAGGGAAGGGACAGCAGATTAAAACTGACATGCGGAGTGAGCAAGGAGAGGCGAGTAAATAAAGAATAAGAGAGAGAAAGGGGGAGTGAGAGAGAAGGAGAGACAGAAACACAGAGAGAGAGAGAGAGAGAGAGGGAGAGAGAGAGAGAGAGAGAGAGAGAGAGAAGGGGGCGTTGATATGTTGAGAAAGAGAGAAGGAGAGAGAGAGAGAGAGAGAGAAAGAGAACGAGAGATAGGGATAGAGAGAGAGAAGAAGAGAGATATATAGAGAGAGTGAAAGAGGAACATAAAGTAGATATCAGAAGAAGATATGAAGGTATCGAAGGAGGTTCACTTATAAATTTTCATGATCATAATCATTATTCATTATTGAGTAGTTTAGTATGAAGGGTTCTTGGCAGGTTGTAAATTAGAATCTTAAAACAGCGCGGAGAAGTGAAGGGCAGAGCTTTCAAAAATGTCCTCTAATTTGTTTTAAATAAGTTCATAAGATTCTCTCAATCGCCTCTAAAGAAATGATATCATGTATGACTTTGTGTCAGACGGTAATTTTAGATTTTTTTCCAAACAGAAGTTGTTTGGAAACTTTATAATGTTTATATTGCTTTTTCCTGTATCTAAAAAAAATTAAAGATTTAATGAAAACAATTCTACATTATTAACGGCTTGAAATGCGAATTTGATTGGGGAGACATGACCTTTTGGGTTTTGGAATACAATGTTTTTATTAGTTTTGGTGTTGGGAAGCGAATAGAGGATTACGCCCATAATAAATGATGGACGGATGGATTTTTAATCGAAGAAATATTCAAACTAATAATGTGATGAAATTACAAGTATTCTTTAAAAAAATACATAGCTCCGCGAGTGATACTTAAATTTGGGAAGCAGCCAACACATCGCCTAGAGTGATAAACTTCAAACCTTTGAAAAAAAATAAAGATTTCCTTTCCATTGTTGGACAAAATCACATAAATCTGTGTCTGTAGATGCTTTTACTTTACATTTTCTTTGCATTTTATACTTGTAATTGCTCTTAATGAACAGTAATGATGCATCGATTACCTTTGTTGCATGGTTGACAAACTGATATTTATCAAATCTTGCATCATCCCTAGTTTTAAACATCACGCTGTTGCCGACGTTAAATGAGGATTTATGCCTGTTTGTAACCCGGGGCTGAAGAATTATCGTCATCAATTACAATTAAGATCCGATTAGCGGGAGAAATGCTTTTGTAAACATCCTTTGCTCCTCCTCGTGAAATTCGAAACGGTAATGCTTCTTGGAGGCATTCCTTTGGGGAAGCAGTTAGTAGCGACTTATCTTTGCTCTTAGAATATACCAACAGAAAGAACGAGGAAAAAAGAATGAGATTTCAAATGGCGACAGATTTGTTCGCTTTTTCGCTGAGGATCCTAGAAAAACGGATATTTTTTCCTCGTCAAAGCACAGGGAATAAGAAAGTTGTATCTAATAACATGTCAGACTAATCATGGTAGTGTTGATTTTATAACAACAGTCGGTGCGCCGAATTTAGATGATTGACAGAAAAGGATAGAGATAACGAAAACAATAACAACCGTAGGCCCTATCCAATTATTAATGACGTTGTTTATGAATTTGCTAGTTTTGATTTATGATGTTGTTTCTTATATTAATATATTTCAAATACGTATAATAGAATCACTGGCAGTAATCAGTGCTGATAAGACTTCCTCTCCTCTTGCTTGTAATATTCCAAGGGCTGTGCAGGCAATCTCGAAGATCAGTCTCTAGATTACCGATTGTGAGTTATAGGCAAATGATACACCGGGTTTACACCTGGCTCTCTGCGAGAAGTGTTAATGCGCATTGGGTGTGACTCTCCTACACACGGGACCTCCAGTTAACAGGAGTGTTTTCTCCTGAATCCGAGCCTGCATCAAAAACAGAGGGGAGGGGCGCGCTTACACACAGCGAGGTGGCATTTATTTTGTATGATCAGCGTAGGACTGGAACCCACGTTATATTGAGAGTCAGACAAGGATTCGATTGCGCCACTCCGCAAGAATCTCCGTCTGACCTAAGCTGCACTCTTCCTCGAAACTGACCTGTAACGGATGCCTCTTTAAACTACCATGAGTAGGTAAAGTGAACGGAACAAAGATCGAGTTGACACCGGGTAGAGTTTGAAAGTCACTCAAGAAATGGAAAGTGAGTGTATATATACAAGGCTAGATGAGTGTATGCCATACTACCGTTGTCTTTTTCTTTCCTTTTTTTTTCTAGCAGCGAGTTTGACTTCTCTGAAACGAGGTATCACGGTCGTCGTGTATCAACGTTGTTCGATTTTTCTTAACATAGTCCATGGCCACTTTGGATAGGAATAAATAAATTCTTTGTTGAAAGAAACATCTGATTATTTCTATGAAATACAGAGGTACAACCACACCTGAATAGTAAAATATATGAACGTTGGTGTAAAAGTGCATGTATTAATATACACATATAAATTGTTGGCACCTGTTATATGTTCCTTCCGTCTTTTCTTTTCTACTTTTTTCTTCTACTTTAAGAGAATGATATGAGTACATATTTAATTTAATCGTTTATAATTGTCCGTATACAACGTATAGCTTTTTGGTGATCAGTTTGAAAGCTAATGACCGTTTTTAATTTGTTTCCTAATTCTATTTATAAAAGGCTTATCATATTTGACTCGTGGTCTTACATCTATACTTCCGTTATTCCTAATTCTTAGGCTGCTACGCTACCTCCAGTCACTTTCGCAATTATCGTTTGATGCTTCCACCCCAAAGCATAAAAATTCAATCTCCACTAGGAAAACAAAACAGACAGATGTCTCCTCATCTCTCCTCTCGCATGTCTTCTGCTTGGCTACATCAAGAAAGGAATTCAACTTTGTACCTGATACAACACCAAGAGCAAGTGGCGTAGCGGGGGTCTTGTCCTTGAGTAGGAGGAGGGGGCGGGGAGGGGGCACTATTATCCAAAGCTTGTTGAACAAGAGGCTTCATTTTGAGTGCGTCCTTACCTGTGCCATGCCAACACGTGAAGAGAAATAGCCCATACGCCAAAACTTAAGACAGAAGTTTTAAGCCAAAGAGATCCTTACATTTTCAATTCTGCATTCACTTGTTAAAATGATGCCACATTCCCGTGGCGCTTTAGCTTTAAAGGTACTATGTCCCATTTGTAGGCCAAAAAATGAAAAAGGCTAAATACCAACGGCATTTGAAAGATAATACTAATTTAGAACTTTCCTAAACAAAAAAAAAGGGGGGGGGGTTGAAAACATCTTTAAGTGGGAAAATAACGACTATTAGTTGTATAGTAGACTTACGAGCTATATAGCCAATGAGTATAATTGCATAATTTGAATATTAGGACACTGCTAACGTTAATATTTAACAGATAGGACATACATGACATATTCATAATTCCTGCAAAGTTCTACAGAATTTGAGGTTGTCTGCAAAAGGGACATAGTATCTTTAAAGTGATTAAAGCAAAACTACGTCCGAACATATATAAATGCAAAACAAATGACGCCGCGTGTTCGGTGGGCATTACGAATGCATCGTTCCTCTAAAAAATAGGTGGCGAATTGTACTCTTGTATTTTTCTTTCCTATAAGGTGTGTATACACAAGGGCGGGACGAGTGTCCCGTTGCAGAGTTGTTGTTTTTCTACATGTACGATACAAAAATGAAGTTGCTCCCGATATATTTCAGACTAAAAAAGAAGATGGTTTCCACAATTTGATATTAAGGAACATTTTTGGATGGATTCAGTGGAGATGCACAACGCAAACATTCAAACACGATGACAGGCGCCGTTAGAAACAGACCAATAACAACAACAATACATTTTATTTGAATTTAAAAATAAAATAATAAATGTAAACTAGAACTACTTTCCAACTTTGTTTAAAAGAGCGAAAAAGAAGAGACAGATATGATGAAAATATGTTGATTCGGGGGGCTTTGACGGTCGCAGCTGTTCAAGTCCGTGCAAACACGTGTCTGAAAACCCACCTAAAATCTTTGAAAACTTACAAAATGACATCCATCATGATTTCTTTGAATTGAGTTGAATCCCCGGAAGGACTGCGATCCAAAGGCCAACTAGTGACACCGTTTTTTTTTATTGAAGTACAAGGCCACCATGCCGTTTCCCTTTTGGATTAATCGCAATGATTTTTTCCTCTTTAATGAATAATGGTCAGTCTCATATTTTCAATTTCCATAATTTCCTCGACGAATGCTAACGAGAAATCCCTCGATGCTATAAAGGCGTCTACATTTTGTGCAAATTTCGAATCCTGAGAATTGAATTATTCCCGAATGAGTATAATTATCATCTATAAAAACATGATGCTTCTGAAATGTTCTGATTTTAGGCATAACAACACACACTGTAAAAAAATAATAGTCGAAATAACTCAATAAAATTGAGGAAAAGAATTGCCTTATTTTTATTAAGTAAATATTACCTACGGCATCTTAAGTAGAATTTACTTATTTTGCTGAATAAATATTTACTCAGTTAAATCGAGTTACATTAACGTAAATAATTTAAGTATTGTAATCATTTTAGATAATTAAAAAAAAGCTATGATAGGATTACATATTGCACGATTTGGTACCCATCTAATCTAACAAGTAACATCCACTAATCATTCACTACTTCTATTTAAGATTTAACCGTATATATATATCTACCACCATCACAAACTATTACATACGCTTCAATTCGACACATATTGAAAGGCTCCAAATTTTATTATACTTGATCGTAGCATCTTAAAAGGAAAATTGGTTGACAATTTCCTGAAATATCAAGTTTTTATTTGTTTTGAACTGGGTAACAATTAAAAATTGTCTTGTCTTTGCTTAGCCATGTTAAATGAATTAGTAAATGTTTTAAAGTCCTTAAATTTTCATTCAACCACAAAAAAGGATTGTTTTATTTAAAAAAAGAGTTTAATTTGGTCTTAATGAATATTCATAAATTATGTAAATATTTCTATTACGCACTGCATCGGTCCTTACTTTGAAAAGATAAGAATAATCAACATAAATTGTTTGAGTAATACGTATAATTTCTGATTTTTAGTTAAAATTACTAAATTAATACAAGCTGAAATTACTTAAAGTTCTTATGTATTTGATTTTACTTAAATATTCCACGTATGTTCTATATTGAAAGTTTGAGTTAGCAAGACTTAAATTTAGTGCGTAAGTGGCAAAACTAATGTTTACAAGTAAATTCTACATGGAAAAAATACGTAAAAATTACCAATGAACAAATTATTGTTTACAGTGCATGGGAGTCACATTGTTTCTGGTTCTCCAAGATCCCTCGCCCCGTTAGTGACCTTTCAACACTATCCTATGAAATCTTTCGTCGAAGTATTTTGCACGGAAAAGTTAAGATAAGAAATTGAACATCAAAAGTTTAAGGCAGAATAAAATATTTACATAGGAAACGTTGAAACTTACATAGAAACGTATTTTGTGCTTAAAGAATAATACGTTGCAATTAAGTCGATTTGTCTGAGGGGACAATTTAAAGTGAGTATTTTGGAAATGTCGACGCGTGCAGAGTAACAGTTTATGGATTCTAATTTTGTTTTTAATTCGGCAGTTCGTAAATCACGAACTGAAATCGTCTATGATTAATGTTTTTAAAAAATAGGTCCCTTGAAAGTCTCGTAATTTGTTACGCGCACGTCTTTACTGACAGTTATTAATCCCTAAAAAGAACTGGTATTTTCATTCATTCCATAAATAAATGTTTTAACAGACGTCAATGAACGATTCTTTAAAGTTGGTGTTTTTTAATCGAGCAAATAGCCAACAGCACGCGGCTCGTGCCTGCGCGTTAATCCGCTTAGTACGGAAATGATGATGCTTGATCCCGCCAAAGGCTGGCCCGATTACTAAGATCTCCCCCAACTCAGCGATAATTTATCCTATAGTTCATACCACGGTATTACCGGTGATTATAGCAAGCATTCATTTGCTGCATGGCACAAACTCTTTCTCAACTGCCGTTAACTTTGTGCATTTAATTTCAGGGAACGAACACATTCGTCCCTATGTTCACGAAGTGACGGTAGTGAGGACAATCGTCACGCAAATTGAATGCGATTTTCCTCACTACCGTCACTTCGTGAAAATAGGAACGCATTCGTTGAAGTTTTTATAATGATTGCAATCAGGCTGTCTTAGTTTCATGGCTTCACGGATATTTTGTTTGGTTGACTTTTATTTCTCATTCACTTTTCAAACACCATCTGCAGTCTGAAGTAAACTAAAATTTATCATCCTTGGCTAATGGCCTCTGATTAAAATCCCCGCTCGAACACGAGATAATGCTCGTTAATCAAAATAACAGTCCCACTAGTTCGTTTTCTCGTCATGATTTAGAATCGACACTCCTCACTCGAAAGGATTGTCCAAATGAACCGCCTAGGTGAAGATGTATAAACGACGTGCACGATTAAAGTCCATTGGGAATCGGCAATCAGCGGCATCAACTTCGAATTCTAGTACCCGGATGGACTCTAGACATTTGAAGATGATTTACTCAGCTTCTTACCTGTTTCGAGATTCACAAAAAGACAAAGAGAGAGAAAGAGAGAGAGAGAGAGAGAGAGAGTGCGAGCGCGGGAGATAGATGGACGTAGACAGATAGATAGACGGACAGAAATTAAATAGATAACACAGACAGAGAGATTTAGCATGAGAGACTGTGTAGGCGTGCGTACGTGTGCGTATGTGTGTGCGTGCGTGGGTGTGTATACGTGTTTTCAAAAGAAATATTAGCAAAGACTATGGAAGAGGGTCGTATACACGATGGTATACAAAGTATCGTCTTTAATATCTTGCAAGACAATTATCAAATTAGGATGTGTGAACGTCATCTATATTCATTCCGGTTAAACCTAATATTTTGATTCCTCCTTATTTCTAAATGTAACGTATCTATTATGTATATCAACACATTCTTAATTTAGTCCGATGTTCTTCTTTATTTGAACCAGTATACATCTCTGGTGTTGTTGAGTCTCCTGGCGCCATCCATGGCTGATCTAGTTAAGACTATCGTGTACATTTGGTGAGGTTCATGCTAAACCGTCTGAAAGATTTTCGTATAAACACCAGATTATCTCAGTTTACTTAATGTTGTATACATGACAGATCGACGGACGCCACAGAGTCAAACAAAACACTTGCTATTCGTCCACGGGAAAGCTTTCAAGAGGAAAAAATGTTTGCCCTTCTTTGACTCTTTCTATATTTGTTTCTTTACTTTTTAGTATTTTCTTTTCAGAAAGGAAGATCTGATAAATGCAAATAGCAGGTAGGATAATCCTTGGCTGTGCATATTTCTGAATTCTTTCTACATTACGCGATAGCAGAACAGCAATATTTGATTCACATGAATTCTTCGTCGAAGTTCCATCTTGAAGGAGGGTTTCATCCAAAGTAGAGACGGAGAAGATATTCGATAAGTTTACCAAGTTAAAAACGAACGAGTTTTGATACCTAAATACTTGTAAAAACTTATGTGTGTTTTCCTTCTTGTGTTATTGGTTTCTGAATTGCACGGAATATAATGCCATTGTATAGTCGGCTATAAAGGTAGGTAGGCCTACCCCTTTTCGGAAGCTATACCGAGCTTGATAAACGGAGATAGGTAATGAATGTGGCATGTGTCAGACGCTTTCTAAACAAGCCGAAGCTCCAGAGACAATTAACGACAAGGTATCTTTATCATGCAAGGGTGTTAAACCATGAAGCTGCAACCAAGCCAAAATATCATATTTAGGTTAAATAGAGATTTTATGGCAGAGTCAAGGAGAGAAAATGTGAAGTGGTATAAGCGAAAATTCATATTTTCGTTGATGGATCGTTTTATAGCGGTGATAAAGAGAGCGCGGGGGTGTTTAAATTACTATCAAGGAGCGATAGGAAATGATTATTAATGGTTCTGTTACAGGGGTTTCCTCGACAACATTACTGGAGCGCAGTGCAAGGGTGTTCTGGTGTCTGAAACTACTCACATCAACATGATCGAGGCGTAAGGGGGAAACGAATATGAATGGTTCTGTTGTAAGGGTTTCCTCGACAACAAATCGATGGGCGGAATCGCTTGAAATCTCTTGTTTCCCTGGGGTATAAAATCTTCCACGTGACTTCCGTCAATACAGATGTTTGACGGTTTGCGATTGATATTAAACATCTGAGGTAGTCAGTCAGGATCATGAATGCACCACGGGGATGGAAATGGTATTGGCAGTATAAGCAGAAGTGGGTAAGGCATATAACGTTATAGGAGAAGACGGAGGGGGAGCAGAGCGACGGAAAGAGAGGTAGATAGAGAGAGAGAGAGAGAGAGAGAGAGAGAGAGAGAGGGGGGGGGGGGGTAGGGAGAATAGATGGGCAGGAGAAGTTGGGAGAAAGAGAGAGAGGTTGTATTTCGGCTACCCGGGGACATGGGATTCTCTGAGCTATGGCAGCAGGAGGGAAAGAGATGAGAGAGAGAGACGAAATCAACCTGAAGATATTTCGGAAGACACTGAAAGAGAAACACAGAGTGGTAGTTTTAATTTTCAATAAATGGAAGCACGTGAATGAATGATCTGGGTATCGGATATACAGACTCCAGAGGCATTATTCAAATCTTTTAAATCACATTTTGAATGCACCTTGTACTGCAATGATCTCGTCTCTCTTGTCTGTGAAAACTCGACACCCCGTTTAGAGGAAAGTAACCTACTTAGACACCACTCTCTATCCCATTAATGGGTCAAGTATCGTTACTTTGGCATGAAATGGAGATGGAAGAAGGGATCGTGAACCAGTAAATGCTTCACCCACTTAATATTTCACTCGCAGAATCGTTCACATGACTTGAGAATTGGACTGCGTCTATTAGATAACGGCCATTTTCTTTATCACATTTCCCGCCAGAACATGCTACACATTCGCATTACGCCATTATCCATGTTCGTGCATTAATACTTAGAGGGTAAGAGCGTTTAAGAATTAATAAGCATGGAGCGAAAACGCCAAGCGCACTGCGGAGGAGGTTGCGCACATCCTCTACTCCGGGGTAATCGCAAGAGATATGGCAGGGCGCGCGAACCTTCGTTACATGATTACATTCACAAGACCTCAAGCATCCCACGGATTCTTCATGACTTTGTAAAATAATTTGATTTGAGAGGCATGAAGTGCGAGAATCAAACACCAAGTGATGTTATATTCTGAATCGCATGTCGCATACGGACTATGTTCATATCTCAACCTGATTTCAAGCTACATGTATAATTATGTCTCTTTATAGGGGCGTACGCAGGATTTTTTCAAGGGGGGGGGGGGGGTTTAAAATCGGGCCCAAAATATTTTGCTCCCGAAATTTTTTTAAATCGCGCCGGCCGAAAAGTCGCTCAGTGGGGGGGGGGGGGGGGGGTGGGGGTGGGGGGGGGGGGGGAGCGGACACTTTTTTTTTTTTTTTTTGGAGTCCCAAAAAAATCGCAACGACTCAGCCAACCGAAAAGTCGCTCAGTGGGGGGGGGGGGGGGGGGGGGGGGGGGGGGGGGGGGGGGGTAAGCGGACACTTTTTTTTTTTTTTTTGGAGTCCCAAAAAAATCGCAACGACTCAGCCAGCCGAAAAGTTGCTCAGTTTGGGGGTGGGGGGGGGGGGGGGGGGAAGGGGACACTTTTTTTTTTTTTTTTTGGAGTCCCAAAAAAAATCGCAACGAATCAGTAGTAACATGCCTCTCACTCACTCTCACCTAACATCCTCCTCACTCACTCTCACTTAATCTCTAACTCACCTAACATCCTCCTCACTCCCAAAATTTCCCCATTATGAAATTGTATACCGCACTGCACTCAGTCAGCCAGGAGAATAAGAGTCAGAAAGAGGACCGGAGGATAGGGTAGGTTTTGAAAAAAATGTATGACGGCGGACGATTGCAGAGGCATTATGCGATTGAATAAAAGGAAATGATTATGATATGTATTTCGGACACTTTTTTAGGTTAGCCGTGGTCATATTTTTTTTTTTTTTTTTTTTTTTTTTAGGGGGGTTTACAAACATAAAAGTACCAAAGGGGGGTTTAACCCCCAAAACCCCTCCCCCCTGCGTACGCCCCTGTCTCTTTATATCGTCTGAAGGGCGTTAACTCATGAACTTTAACACAGACGTAAGGCTCGCGAGGCTTTGAACAGACGATAATAATTGTTGTTACTGCGTATTCCAATCAGACATTTCCAAAGTCCCCAGACATTTGTCAGTCATAACAGGGTAGATAATATTATTCTCCTGCATCGTTAGCAGGTGGGTGATCATCAGCTTCTATAGATGCATGGCGTAGGTTCAATGGGAGACAAATAATTATCGCCAGGCGATAAATTGCTTCCTTTTACGTTACTACCATCGGTGATGTTTGGAAGTGGCGTATCTAGACCTTTACATCATCAGGAGGGGCAAACAATTGGAGCTTTATAGAGAATATGTTGTATTTCGAACGTTTCCTAGTGACTAGAATTACAAATGACTACATAAAATGTGGTTGCATTTTCTGTTCAAGGTCAGAAATGTGTTAGGGGCAAATTATCACCCTTACCCCTCATTGGAAATATCATTGTGATATTCGTGATGGTCAACATGCGAGCATACAGTCTGGGCATATCAGTTTTGCATAACCTTTACAACAATAGAACTATACAAGATAGTCAAACATGATTTAAGGTACAATCGGAAGTATATACCGAAGCTGCACAAGTCCTTCGACGGCTAAAATCATTACGAATGAAAATGCTCTGTCGGCGGATGGTCAATGATCACACTAATATTTGTTCTCATATGGTTTTAAAATATAAACATATACTCTATTATGATTATCTGAAAGTACGTTTCCTCACATGCTCAACAATATGTGATTGAGTTCATTCACAAGAGTGAACGGGAGTTTCCCCTAAAAATACGTTAACGCTATCGTTATAACTCAATATACCCACCACACCCAACATATCCTAATTAAATACTGTTCTACTATTGGCATTCTCATGCCTAATTTATCAATAATTGCCACGTATGCCTAATTCTCGTACATGCTTCTAGTGAAATAAGACGGTTATTTCGAGTGAAACAAGACAGTTGACTTGTCACACGCAATCAACCAGAAGGTCATCTAGCCTATATATCGCAGGATGACTGCTATATGCTCATCGATTTATTCCCCCAATATGAAAACTGATGCTATATAGAGCATGCAGAGAGCCAACATATCTATAATTCGTTAACCTATATATTGCTTGTTTCAGAATGGAGGGGTGAAGTTCCATTTCGCCCATGTTTAGTTTTAAAACCTTGAACATCACATTCACAGCTAATGATATTTGTCCGCTTGTCCATTTTCGTTAACCTTCATGGTAAATCCAACTGCCGTGGCGTTGTTTTAATATTCTTAGCTGGAATGACTTGTGAAGTGGAATCCGAGGACATAATCATCTCCCCAGTGCCATCCCTGTCAATCTTTCAGTGAAGCTTCTCAATACCATGCCCTTATTTTGTCTGAATTTAACACACATTTTCTACAAGTTCATACAAAATGTTTGTAAAGTTCGCCTTTTATAAGTACATATAGGATAAACGTTATCTTATAACAACATTTTCCATAACAAGTTAGTTGGTTTCTTGATAAATTAAATGGTATTGAGAAAATTACACTAAATCATTATAACCTTCACCTTCACTAACACCAAACCCCCAAAACACAACAACAACAAAATCCAAATATACCTACAGATTACGAGAATAATAGTAAAAAGTACTGACTGCATGAATACAGGAACTTATAGGTAACCTTAAGATGAATATAGAAATATCGTTAATGTATTTTCTCTACAAAAATTGATGTTGATTTTTTAATGTAACTGAAGTACCAGAGTCTGACTAGGCTTCGGAGGCAAGACTACGTTTCGATTAAAGCTTGATGTTGTGACAAACACTGTTAAGATATTAATTTGTTGAGGAGCACGCTCGGGAGAGATGTGGCAAACGGAAGTCACATGTGCCACTATCATGGTTTCAAGTGTTCCAAAGACATTCATAAAAATGCAAAAGCGGTGAGCATGTTTGATGCAAGACGTACGCAGGTATGCCTTAAAGAGAAAGTTGAGTTGTGGTAAAGGTGAAAATAATTTGTGAGATTTCTCCTTCTCTTTATTCCTATGTGAAAGAAAATTATGGTAGCAATGCCACATGATAAGGAAAGCACATACAAATGTGTGGTCCTATGATAAATCCTGCACTCATCCACCCTAGTATGCCTCCCTCTCTTTTACAAATACTGCGGAACGCCATTATCAATTACCCTTTGTAACTCATCTTAATCTACAGACGCAGTTGTTACAACCGTATCATAGACCGACACTTCTCGCCCTGTGAACAGATCTTGCTTTTAAATTCGACTCACGTGATCGTTGTGTTTACGATTCCCACCCTACATCGGGGTAACCTTTCCCTCCCTGGTCATCTAGTGTTACGCCTTTTGAGAACACTGTAGCTGAAACCAAGTGGGTCTGTTACACCTATCTTCCATTCTTAAGGGTCATTTAGCTCGCATGCCACTCAGATATTCCCGGTAAGACAGTAGAAAGAAGTGTATCATGATTGACTAGTCGACCCAACGACGTGTTGTCACAAAACAAGCGTGTATAAAACATAGGAAAACGACTGTCTAAAGGGATGATAGTTTGTAACAAATAAACTGTGAGAAATTTCCAGGGACTTGCTTTTTCAGCTGATGTTTAGGGAATTGAAATTGCGAAGACTGCTTTCATTAGACACCAGCATTCATCTACCTTATGATTCAAAGTCCAACGTCATAGTCCAATTAATGCAATTATATATTTTTTTTTTTTCGTATAGAATAAGAGAATAATGTAATTCAATTATAAAGTTCTTTTGCCAAACATCTAAAAGAGTACGAAGCACAACAGAATATATGTCAAATTTAAAGAAGTAGGACAATTGTCATAATGATGGTGTCAGACCTTATACTGTTTGGTTTATACTGTAAAATACAATTAAAAAATACAATTATAATGTCATAATGGCTGAAAGACCAGTTTTCCTTGTTTTTGGCCTACATGTTGCAGTTGGCGTTGAGAAGAAAATTCAACGTGCACGTAAACTGTTTAAAAGTGACATACAAATGGAGAGATAGAGGGAGAGAGAGATAGAGAGACACAGATATATATATATATATATATACTCCCGCACACATAGACACAACATGCACCCTCGCCCACACAAAGATACAGACATGAGCGGAGAAAACACCATCAAAGGGCCGGGCTGCAATCTTATCAATTAATTGTTCTTTTGTTGCAAGATAAAGAGTCATATTTTCAATATTAAGCGAGAACAGAGAATGCGAGGGTTTCATCAAGAACATCAATTATTTCTCGAACCCAGGGTAATTCATTTCAGTTTCTCATTGATCGAGTTGCATTGATAAACAGCGTGCTTTATATGATGAGAAATGCCAATGATTGTAAGCGGAAGAGACTTCAAATTAAAAAAATGAGGTAAACAGAATTGTGAAAACAGAATATCGGGGGGAAAGGCATGATCAGGCATGGAAAGAGATAAACATGGAAAGAGAATGAAAGGAGTAGGCAGAAAGAGAGGACCGGAGAATAGGGAAGGATTTTGAGAAAGTATGACGGGGGACAAATGAAAAGACATTATGCGATAAAATGAAAGGAAATGATTATGATATGTATGATAAATGATGAGCCCCCTATACATATTCTAGGCTGTAAATATTATTTTGTATTGTTGAAGTGTATAGACAGGTGCATGCAGAAGAATATGATTTCATAAAGGATAGTTGCGGAAATAACAGATAGAGCATATTGAAATAAATGGGTGAGAAAGATAAAGTGCTAGATAAAGATCAAAAAGAGGGGGAGGGGAGGAGAGAGAGGAGAAGATGGAGAGAGGGGAAGAGAGAGGAAGAAAGAGAGCAAAGAGTGAAAGAGAGAGAAAGAAAAAGAGAGAGAGAGAGAGAGAGGGGGGGGGGAAGGGGGGGGGGGGTGAGATCAAAGAATGTTTAAAAAGTGGTGCATGATCTTGTGATCAACCATGAGTTAATAAGAACGGAATGCCAACACAAGTGGTTTTATGGACTGTCAGGAGAGTACTTATATGGGTTAAGATGCCCAATAATTATTTTTGTCCTTGATTTTCTGCAATTTTCCAACCCGCTTGCGCCTTGATAGAGAGATCGATTTCTGTCTAAATCGGATTTATTTCCCCTATTCCTGTCTCAATCTCTGATTGATTTCGTCCATTTGTGCAATGAAAATATTTGCCTGTCCTTCTGTCTGTTTTTGCTTCGCGATAAGATTTCAACTTCTGTCTCCCGCCGTCTTACCGCCCCTATTCCTTTGAAACTGTTTCTCTGAATCTTCAAACGCTACCATCAGACATTTTCCGTTTGGCTTAGTTTTTGTTTGTTTGTTTAGTTTCTTGCTTTTACTATCAATCATCATCTGATACACTGTCACAGTCGAAATGAAAGCTAGGTAGTAAATCACGTCAACAGTAATTCGACATAGGATCCATTCTTCTATTTGAGATGTCTCAGCTTTTAACTGACTCACTGATCGCTCTCTGACGAAATAGTCATGTACTGCCAAATTTTGAGCCAAAAATGGGAAGCATAAAAAGCCCGACCGAAAAGTCCTGTCACTTATCCTGCATTTTTTCATACTTTCACTTTGCCTATCGATCTGAACGACACTGGAATGCTTTTAACGATTATTCTCTTCGTATTCTGAAGAAGAATGTGCTTGCAGTCTGATGTACGTATGATGTACGTTAACTGGTTTCTTATGCAGAACGAAAGAACCTGATTTGCTATTAAGTAAAGCTTTAGTTGCTTTTTCCACATTTGCTTTCGCATTTTCTCCTATTGTTTCTGTTGACTGATGTCTCCATTTTAAGTTAACACATTAAATGCACTGTGATGTCTCTTTTCCCATTTTGAATTAGAAAGAAGAAGAGAGGAAGAAGAAGAAGAGGAGGAAGAAGAAGAAGAAGAAGAAGAAGAAGAAGAAGAAGAAGAAGAAGAAGAAGAAGAAGAAGAAGAAGAAGGAAGGAAAGAAGAAGAAGAACTACAACAACAATAACTATATGTGAAAAAAAATTGTCTAAAAAAGCAATTCTGGCGGTTACTTCCTGTCTTTCAAATGACTGTATTTAGATGTTTTAAAGAAGTTTTTTTGATTACTCTGGAGGAGATATAAATTTTTAAAAAAAATAGTCAATCTGCCAATTGGAAACAGTAAAACAACAACTTGGATTCTTGTTTAATGGGTCAGAAATTACCATTCTCTTCTAGTACAGCGGACGAATTTGTGTGCGCGGAAGCAACGAGGCGATTAGCGCGAGAGAAGCACTTGGTCATTAACGAGGGAGATTCCATAATTGTGATTATTTTCAAATATTATGCCATAAACCTTCTGAATGAGGCATCTCGAATGTCAAGAGACACATCGACCTATTGATCCCAATCTCTTATCATGTCTGGAAAGACAGACCAATGAATAATTGTCACATATAGACGTGTTTTGGTTTCTAAATTTGTATCAGACTCTTAACTGTTCATTCATGTAACATACACCGGACATGATATGTTACGTATCGATGTAAGTTCCTTAAACATGAGAGAGTGAGGGGTAGATAGCGATCATGGAAGTATAATGGATAGATAGAGAGCAATAGAGAGAGAGAGAGAGAGAGAGAGAGAGAGAGAGAGAGAGGGAGAGAGAGGGGAGGGAGTGGTAGGTAGGAGGCGGATGGAAAGAGAAAGGTGGTAGGAGACAGAGACAGAGACAAAGTGAGGGAAAAACACCATTATACTTATTGCAATTATACTTCCTGGATTGCTACTTTTTTATTTGTTTAACTAGTCTATATCAAGTGGTATATCGCTGCTGGAATGGCGTATGTACTTCTAGACAAAATTGTGAAGTATTTCAGGCATACCAAGTATATATTTTCTCGATTGGATTACATTCTTTAAAACCACATAGTGGTTAAAATCCTTCTCACTTCGTTACACTTTTAGCCGCGTCGCCATTATCCAAGAGTAAATTTAGGATAATTATGAAACGCGGGCAACCAGTATACATTTCTCTCGCTAATTTTCTCTTTTCCGAGATGTTATTCCGGTCTCCTCAATCAAGAGTTAAGAACTAGATCATCTGCTACTGCCATTGAAACCAGACAATGCTTCGTGGAAAAAATAAGCAGAAAATACGGACAGGGATATAAACAAAATAGGTAAATTACCAATTACATGCCAGAGATGTAAGTCAGTTAATAAATCTCGCCCATCTCGTGGTAAGCCGCTGGCATCAATCACTCTAAACCAATATTTTTATTCGGACAAACAATTTTTGGGGCCTGGTGCCGTCTTTAACTTTAGCTCGTCGACTTTAGAAGATGGGGGAGGGGGGGAGGGTAATATAGAAGAAAAGGGAACAAAAACTTGTAATCTGTTTAAATTGTATTTATACAACATAACAATTTAAAGCCTCTATCTTGACTATCTACACTTAAAATCAAATGTTTTGTGTAAAATCGATGTTGGGAACAACCGATAGCGTATTCTTGCGTAGACAATAATTCAATAGTGTCTATGAAATCAGCTTTTGGCAACTTCTTCATTGGAAATCAACTGAATGAAACCCTATGCCACGGTTACGACGACGGCAAAATTGATCTAAAATGCATGAAACGAGCACTGCTCTACCCATCTCTGAATTCCACGCAAGACAGTAACCGGGAAGCGACCTTTTTTCACTAGGGGTGCTGCGAGGTGCCGTTTTAATAACTGAAAGTCGCTGACAGTACCCCCCCCCCCAAGCACCACCCATGGTATCACCATCAGCACCCCCACAACCCCCCGGCTCTCAGGCCCAAGTTCAATACACCCTTCCTCGAAGTTTCTTTCATCGCTTAGGCATGAATCTTTATGAACATTCAAGCATTCATCCCAACAATCATCTTGTCAACTCTAAGACATGCCCTTTCTACCTCCCTCCCTCTCAAGAGATAGAAGACGATCCGCTCCAAGACATTTTCAAATCCTGATGGATATTAAAATCTCTAAATAGAAAGGGAAAAAACTACACTCGACTTTCAGCCAAACATGAAAAATGACGAACTTATAATGAAATCGATATCTGATCTGTCGCTCTATGCAATAACGAAGCATTTAATACAGGATTTTCCTCAAAAAATCCATAAATTGAGATCAAGTAAAGCAGCAGAGATTTATTTTCAGTATTGACATTAATTTTCGTGATTGATTTCCTATTGCCAATATCAATGAAAATCAGTTCCGTATAAGTTTCTAGTCAATAATTAATAATACTAAAATGTTTACCCTGCATATAATACCAGACATTTTCATCATTTATCATCATATAGAAAGTATTGGTGATCGAATATAGCTTTAGACAAGAAACAGCTCCTGAAGTTCAACTTCACGTAAAAGATCGAAACACTAATTTCAACATCATAATTAGATAAATCAATTTTAAGTGCTAGCACAATCTGACGAATTAGCTTTATTTGATATACGGATCTAAGTATACTAGATAAATAGACCAATTCACATAATACTCCTGTGGGTCCTAATGGCGTGGAAAATACTCCATCTAACGATTATTAAAGTGAAGGTCGTTGTTTTCATTCATCACGCCTTTCAAAACCAATAACATATCTTAAAGGTATAGACCAGTTCTGGTCATGCGATTTCATTGTGAAAGAAATGTTGTAGAATCGATCAGAAAAGGTTCATCATCTAGCATATGTATTTTGTGTGTACTGCAAGGTTCTGAAATCATCACAAAGATAAGAAATTGGCCCAGTCTTGGTAAAGTTACATTCACTACGCGATATCTAACTAGGCCGGATCGATATGATAATTTGACAAATATACCAGTTAGTAGGCGGTTTCCCGGCAAAATTTGTATCATCACGTATTATTCCAAACATATTCTTTCACATGATTGGTAATAAGAGCTTCCATTTCATATTTGAGAGGGGGCGTTTCCAAAACTAGTCTATACCTTTAACGCATCCACAGCCACCTTCAAACCGCGAAAAAGGCATTGTGACATCACAAGTAGATATGAAGACATTGGCTGGAGGGGACGCTTACCACTAAAATGGCGGCGCATACATTATGGTGCCAATGATCCTCTTTGAGCGATTCGGAATTAATTTCATTTTCTTTTAAAGCCCCACTGTACTACTTGGAGCTACTTGCTCCCTCTATATAGAAAACAATGCCTAATCGGTGACCATTGGTCCCCCATTGTCCTCTTTTTCTAATGTTAATTGAGAGCTAAGGTGATTAGATAACCACCTGTCCAGTGACCTTGCAGGGTGGTTTAATCCCTCCTATAAACTAGTACAGATGGCCTTTAAAGCCAGATTATTCAGACATGAGATATGTATTTTCAAACGGAGGTACAAGGTGTGCATGAAAGATAAATTAAGAAGAGATATTTTCAATTTTCCTGCATTGAAAGTCAGAGGGATATCATAATGTTATGATCTCTTCATCATTTTCCTATAACACCCACAATGACTTGTTTTTAGTATGTGCATTTTTATTATTTGTATGTATTTATCAATGTAAACCCTTCTCAATGCAGCGTCTGACTGCAAAGATGGTAAAACCTTCAATAAAAAAACTTAATCTTCTCTTTCTAATCTGTCTTCTCATTAAGATAAATTAATTGACAATATCATCATTTTCGTCATTGCAAGAGGTTAAGATTAAAGCACATGAGTCCCTTTCTAATCATAATAATTATGCGGCACACAAATTGAGCAAAGCGGTATTTGTTGTCAACTTGTAGTTTATAAAATTATATTTGTGAGACAAGAGACATACCATTTCTTGTCTTTCGCAGAAAAAAAAGCAATAACACCTCGTCATATAAAAGCTCGTAAAATCTGTCATGACGAGAAACCCAGGAAATGCAAAGGGAAGACGGAGAAAATAGGAGGAAAAGAGGGAAACGGAGAGAAAGATAGAAAGACGGAGAGAGAGAGAGAGAGAGAGTGAGTGAGTAAGAGAGAGAGAGAGAGAGAGAGAGAGGGGGGGGGGTCAAGGAATAGAGAGATAGTGATGAGGAGACATAGAGAGAGGGGGAGAGAGGGAGACAGACACACATAGACAAACATACAGACGGAGACAGAGAGATACAGAAACAGAAAGAGATATATATAGTGATAGAGATAGAGACACAGACACAGAGATATAGGCAGCATCGACAGAAAGATAGAGGGAGAGAGGGAAAAAGGCAGAGTGAGAGTGAGAGAGAGAGGTCCCGAAAGCGTTGTCGATTTCCCGCGGAAATGCCGCGGTAATAAAACTGGAATCTGTAGGCATTCGATACCACTGCTCTCGCATCATGATCGTGGCTCAGTCATTAGCGTACCGAAACACACGAAGCAAATCAAGTACATTGATATCATTTTCAAATGTTGACCATGGCGCACTATTACGAGAACATAATGGCGGAGGCGGACAGGAATCTAGCTCTCTATCGCCCACATTCTAGCAGAAAGTTGCAAAGTAGCTTTCAAGGATACCTGTCCAAATGTACCTGTCCAAATGTACCTGTCATCACCATGAAGCGGCACTTAAACTGGAAGAAGAACAGTCAACAAAATTACAAAGTGTACAAATAGCGAGGTTACGTGTAGCCGCAGAGTTGAAAACATTCATGATTTTCCGTTCTTTGTGTCAGCATTTTGTTTCTGTATACCTCAAAGAATGCCATTAATCTCTATCTTTTGATTCCTGTCATGATGATGCGAGGTTAAACCTTTGATCAATATTTCGAGATTTTGATCCGTTTCAATTTCTTCTTTCTAGACAAAAATAATCCTTTCATGTATTCTGCCTCTTTTCTCTCAATCCGCGTGTCTCTTTAAGATGGTTCTAAAAAAAAAACCTCTCTTCTTAAATGTTCTTCTATTTGTCCTTGTCTTTTTTTTCTCTCTCTCTCGCTTAAAAAAACACCTTTCTTTATATCTTGTCAAAATAGATTCACAAATTTTCCACATGGGTATCGCACGTAGCAAACAACAAATACATTCATAGTACACACACACTTTTGATGTTTATATCCCAAAGATCTTTTACATTTGTGTCAATAGAATCACCCAGCTTGCAAAGTGAGATCTTTGTTTTTACCCGGCTGTCTAGTTTTGAGTTGCGTTCGTTTCTATGGTTTACTGGTCAGCATATCGTGACAAAGATGTGTTATTTTGATTCATAAAAATAGCTCTTAGCCTGGAGAAGAGACTATAAGATGACAGTTAAGGTGTGAAGGTCGGAGCAAGCCTTGACAGTTTGCACAAGAAATCAATATCATCTTTCCCAACATTTATTCTACCCCGAAGCGCACATCTCTCTATTTCTTATTATCTATCCCCCGCCGTCGCGCCGGCCGGGGCTGCGCAGTATGCTGTGACCGCTGGTATAGCCTTTCACATCAATCTATCCGTGCCATCAGTCTGACTTAGTGTGTTTTCATTGCTTGAGCACTGGTATTATTCTATCTCACTCCCAATGTCCACAACTAAACGTTGTGAGGGACGATACATCTGATTTGTCATGTGCTCAAAAGGATGGTAGTGTTTCCATAGCAACAATGAAAACGATGCGTTCCTATGCTTATTCAGACGTATAAAATGTCAACCAGTGCAATTGTTTGTGATTAGAATGTCAAACTTTGCAGCTGCTTCTTCTAGTTTGTTTACTGTTAACTTTATGAAACATTTTTTACTAACTTTTACTTTGATTCTTGTGAAAAATCTAAACTCCTTTATATTGAGAAGGGGTGGGTAGTATAACATGAAGTCAATCTTCTTTTGCCCTTTATTTTCATTAGATTAGGAATTGGTGGGAGAGGAAAATTGCACCCTCCCCCCATCCCTCCGGGCTTGGCGTTTTCATGGTTTTATAAAAGGGTTTTTATAACCTATATTAAAAGACCCTTTATCATAATTATATATGCCCTAATTCGGTGTCTACCAAAACCCACACAACGACGCTCAATATTGATTTGCCGTCTAACGTTCCATTTTTTAAGTGTTATGCCTTTGTCCTAAAGTATACAATGACCAAACATGGTGTCTTAGTTTGACCTGTTCTTTCACCGGGTAAAAATTGATAAAATATCCCATTTCACCTTCCATCTGTCCACCGACGTACCTGCGACGTCCCCTCATGAAGCTTCCGGGTGTACTACGTCCGTCGCGACAGGAAGACATCTTTGAAGATGATATTCCCTTATGATATGACAAGCATACGTTTGAAACAACAAATATACCCAAAGAAATCGATAGAAAAGACAAAACACTTCTAGATGAAGAGTGTAACTGCCCGTGCCGCCTGTCACTGTCTTTATCTCCCCAGGGTCGAGGAAAAGAGATACTAGCATAGATGCTAAACATTTACAGATGATAATGTTGTGCGGCTCGTGTTGTATGACTTGGATGTTTGATGTTTGAGCGAATAAAAAGACGATTCACCGGCATGACAGTGACAGATTGTTCAAAGCGTTATGAAGCTAATACATTAGTCACACTAAGGAGAACCACACCAGACCAAACAAGACATTGTATCTCCTCCAATGTCAAAGAATCGGTCGGTTCCGAGTCAGTTTGGAGTCGGTTTTACCTTGCGACTGAGGCATAACAAATGCTAAATAAAGAAGAAAAACATGTTTGTAACAAGATGACTTTAGCATTATGACGTCACAGCGACGTGCATGTTGGTCGTAAAACTGTGTAGGAAGGATTTAAAAAATGGATAAAAAGGCACAACAATGTTCCATCAATGTCATTACAGATAACTCTAACGGGCACGGCTGCCTTTTTAAATAGAGATCTTAGCATCAGGACAGCATAATGAAAAAGAGAAATAAAAGAAGA
Source organism: Strongylocentrotus droebachiensis (assembly GCA_035222895.1). Lineage (NCBI taxonomy): Eukaryota > Metazoa > Echinodermata > Echinoidea > Camarodonta > Strongylocentrotidae > Strongylocentrotus > Strongylocentrotus droebachiensis. The sequence continues at coordinate 36,606 of JAVYIG010002555.1, forward strand.
TATTACTGAAAGACGACATTATGTTGGAAAAAGGCAGTGATAAAACGTATAGTCAAATGCTGTTTACCTACATACCGGACTGGTTATCGTGCAAAAGGATTATTTTGGAGCACAATCGATCAGTTTGTATCATTAAATAATACATTCTGAATTAAACTTACGCCGTAACAAATATGAATATTTTCATTACTCTTATTATGTATATTCATACAAACAAATCACTATAAGTAGTTGCCGCAGACCCCGTAAAGTTCAAGTCTAACTTGAAATGATCGAAGATCGCGGCAACCATAATTTGTTAATTACTTAAATCTGATGCCTTTCTACAATAACGGCAATGCACAACAATCATTCTTCCAAATCAAAATAAGTAGTTTTTCAATTACGATAATGCCATATCAAGTTACAGCATTGTGAATTGTATTGATGTAATTGAAAAACCTGTCGATTCAAATAATGCACCTTACTAATCAAAGAAAACCTACTTAAATTGAGTGCATGGTAGACTGAAAGAATATGCTGCGATAAAAATGATTGCGCTCACCTTTAATTCCCCGCGAATTTTAATCACGAAAATCAAACTCGAATTACGGGATAATTTTCTCGAGGGAACTATAGTAATAGGAAATGGAATATTTGTACAGATTTTTATGGACAAATACAAGACTCGGGGAACAAGGGAGAGAGACAAACAAAGAATTAGAGAGACGGCAGAAGAAAAATGACACCGGAATTTGATTAATTAAAGGGACACCTGTCTGTACCCGATATGTAAATATACGCCAACGCATTCTTCCGTCGCTTAAGAAAGGGTAAATTTCAGATAATTAATGACAAATTGGAAAATGGTGCGGTTGCGCGCGAGAAGCAAGCACGAGGCCCATTTACACAGCCCAAACAAATTTTGTAAAATCGTTGATTTGGGGGACTGTCATTTACTTTACTGGAAAAACACATTAAAAAACGACGGTATTTGCCCATTCCGATGTGGGGGTTTAGTAGTGCGCACGCGCGATTTAAAGCTGCTCTGCATGCGATTGCACGGAAGCGATGAGAGTCACGTGACCATAAATCGGAATCGTTCAGCGATGATTCAAGAACGGGCATTTACACTGCAGAAATCAGTGACATTTCTGCCGGCGTTTCAAAAAACCACACTCCAGTGGTGAATTTTTCGTTTTTAATAGGAATGTGAGAAGAAAAAAAATTGCAGGCAGTGTAAACTCAGCTAGAGATTGAAAAATGGAGATAGATAAGAATGCAGTAAAAAAAAAAAAACAAGACTGAGAGATTGAAGAATGATTAGCTACGCACATATACATATCGCATAATGGAGAAAAACAAATTAGAAATGGAGATAAAGAAAGATAGAAAGAGAAGAGGAAAAAAGAGATAGAGAGGGGGTGAAGAAGAGAAGAGAGAAAGAGAGAAAGAGAGAGAAGGAGGAAGGAATGATAAAAATGAGAGAGAGACTGAAAAAAGAAGAAAGGGAGAGAAGGAAAGGAGGAAAGAAAAGGAGAAAGTGATGAAAAATACAAGCTTGACAGAAAAGAGAGAGAGAGAGAGAGAGAGAGAGAGAGGAAAGAGAAGGAATGAAATAAAGGGACACAAAGAGAAGGGAGATAAGAAGGTTAAAGAAGAAGTAAGTTGGTACAGATAAATATTCAAGAGGAATACGAAAAAGAGTAAAAGAGGAAGCAGAGAGTGGGAGAACATCATTTGGATTGAAAGAGTAGGTACAGTAGTACTGGTATACGTTTTTAGTAGGATAAGAAATATAATTACATTTATATGAGTGAAAAATGTATTAAAGGTTTATCCGTATATCTATATTGTAGCTATATGCAATGTATACGTTTTTAGTAGGATAAGAAAAATGATTACATTTATATGAGTGAAAAAAGTATTAAAGGTTTATCCGTATAGGTATATTATTAGGCTATTATTATTATTATTATTATAGCTATAGGTAACGTTAACATAGCGAAAGAAATCCAACCAAAATAAAGTAGATGCATACACGTATGAACTTGAATATGATGTGCAACGTAAATAGAAATATATAGGAAGTATGGATCGAGAATGCTGAGAGGGGGAAAAAGACACTCGCACTAAATCGATACACTTTCTCTCTCTTGAGTTTTAATCATACTTCACGACTGAAGTAAAAGGAAAGGGGGATCCACCATCGTATCGAGGTGAATTTAATTAAGGTTAATTTGTCTGACAGCTCATTTTGCGTTCCATATCCGCACGGTCACACTAATGACGAATAAAAAAGCGAGCATGGTGCCGATGGTGGCTTAGCAGGAAAACAAAAAAGGATTGTGCTAAGCACGCAAGCCCACGGATGACACAATCACGGGGAGCGAGGTGGGGGGAAGAGGGGGTTCCAGTGGGGCGTGTTCCGCATTTTATAAAATCCAGCAGAGGTAACGTTTAAATTCAAAACCACAAATACAGATGTCTGCACGGCGAAGTAGCAGTGGTAGTAGTAGTAGTAGTAGTAGTAGTAGTAGTAGTAGTAGTAGTAGTAGTAGTAGTAGTAGAAGTAGTAGCAGCAGAACTAGTTATACTTGCAGTAGAAGTAGCAGTAGTAGCAGAAGTAGTAGCAGTGGTAGTATAATGAGAAGAAAAAGAACGAGAACAAGAACAAGAAGAGGAAGACAAAGGGAAAAAGGGAAGAAGAATAAGAACAACAAGATGGAGAAGGAGAAGAGCCAGCCACTTTCATTCTGATCATAAAATTTGAATTTCCCTTTGAATGTCTCGATAGCGTTACGTCAACGCGTTTTATCACAGGGCAATAAAACTGCTTCCCAGGTGCTCTCTAATCGTAAGTGGCTTTCGAAAGCCTTGCTCTTCTGCCCGTCATCAAATCAATTAAGATCTATCCGGGGAAATTGTCACCTAACATTAAGTCACTGATTATTGCACCCTGAGTAACCAAGCGCGGCGATGCCTGCCTATGACCGTACGCATATTCACTTGGGACTGTTATCAACGACAAATATACTAGCATTTTAATTATATCTTTGTTGTGTCATTGTTTTACAAACTTACCTATACTTTGTTTGTAATTATGTATGGCAATTACATCATTAGCTTCAGTGACGTAAGAAATGCTGTGGCAAGAACCTGAAATTGATTAAAAATGCAATGATTTCTGTGCTGTAATGTTTCCTTTGAATTTCAATTCGAAACGGAATAACTACAGATCTTATAACTGCTGCATAACTACAGATCTTAAGTTTATTTGTTCGATGGAAATGTATAAATTAATATTTCCTGAATAATAACCATCATCATGTATCAAATAACTCCATGTATAGGGTCGGATATAAAAGAGAAAATGCTCAAGGTTTACTTGAGTTTTGGTACAGAAACTAAGATTCTCAAGGAATCAAACGGAATCTAACGGAACTAAGATTGACGCGTGGCAAACGATTTTGGTTACGTTGAAAATGAAGCCTTTATTAGCTGGAAAATGAACCAATGAAGATGGAGAAATCGAGCTGGCAGTTCCGATTAGCGTGCTCAACACGTGGTGTTTATGTACAATGAGAGATGCTATTTTAATTTATGTTCACGTTGCGCTGGTTGAAACAACTTATTTACAGTATGATGAGCCAGAGCAAATTCAAGCTTCTTTCTTTTGTTACATTACAAAAAGCTGATTTTAGCTTTAACTCGTTTTTACCCCACTCGTCCACCCTTCTCCCCTTTCCTTCTCCCTTTGGTGCACATAAAAATAGAATGCAATTGTACTGTTCAAAGGAAATTAATATGTAAAGCCAAATAATGTCAAAGTGACATGAAGTAACAATGTTTTTGTGATAATCTGTCATTTTGGCATAATCTTACTTAGATGTAGAGTAAGTAAGGCACAAGGAATAAACATGAGACAAATCTTTCCGAGAAAATGAAAGGATACAAATATATATTGATCATGAATATAGAAGGCACGTAACAGTATAAGCCAAAACGCTAAACCTAGGCTTTGTATATATTTGTGTTTGTCCAGATGTTTTATACATTTTTCTTTGAACATGCCGACAAGTTGAATGAAAGGAACGAATACCTCTCGAAATGTGATATGAAACGGGACATAAAATCGCATTGTAAAGTGATATCGAGCGAGCAATCAACTTGGAAACATGAATAAAATATTCTTTTTGTGTCTATGATTAGCATTAATTCGTACCATGTGGGAATAAAGAATGATGCTTCACGCAAGTCAGATTGCGAGATTTGGTTACCCTCATGCTCAACTGACAAGTGCTCTTAGGACCATGGTGACATTAGCTTCAGGCTCTATCCCGTCAAACGTATGATAGAGAGAGTTGGGTTTGCGACTGGGTCTTTGGCTTTTAGGTTTAGGACAAGGGCTTGGTGAGCTGGGGAGACTGAAGGTAAGTTTTAGACATGAGAATTCCTTTTAATAGTCGCCAAAGCAAGAATAAATGAACAATTTGTTTTTAGAAACGGGAATCTATAATCATCAAAATAGAGGGAAACATCATTTCTTTTAATAGTCGCCGAAGCAAAAAGAAAGAAAGAAAACATTTGTTTAGAAACGGAATCTATAAACATGATAAAAAAAGGGGAAACGACAAATGTTCTATGTTTACAGTTGCTGAGTGCGATATTGTGCATCAAGTTGTGAAGATTGGAAGGTTTTCCTGAACACCATTTCCTTTAACTACATCTCGATTCGAAGATGTTTAACTCTGGTTGTTAACCCTCGGCGTTAAAGGGACCTTTAGCTGATAATATGTCGTCATATTTTATATCGACTCTCATTCACCTTCCTTTTTCTTCTCCTCTGCCTCTTCTCTTTCGTCTCTCTTTCTTCTGCTTCTCTTTTTACCCCTTCTCTTTCATCCATGATTCTCCTCCTCTCTCTCTCTTCCTCTGGTATTCATGCCTACCCGTCGTCTTATAATGGTTATCTCCTCTCCTAGACCACCCCCCCCCCCCGTGCTCCACCTTTCTCTAACCCTCCTCCCTATCTTACTCTTTATCCCCTATTTCCCTTTTCTCTTTTTCCTATATATTCCCCCTAAAATACCTGCTCCTACTTCTCCTACTTCTTGCTCCTCCTCAACCTACTCCTTATATTGCTTCCTTATCTCTTCGATCCACACACTCCCCCCTCCTCCTCCTCCTCCTCCTCCTCCACGCCTCTCGTCATAGTCATCATCACTGAATTGCCAGATGTGAATAGTACTCCAAATCAACTCGTTCTTCGGTTAAAGGTTAACAACTTCTGTCCATCGTGCCATACCAAAGCTTATCTACCGTGCCACGAACCTTATCAGTTCAGGAATTCCTCTAATTCTTCTATTGATAAAGCTATTCTTTAATTAATTCGATGCAGTCAGTCTGGAGTGGCGCTCTCTGTCATAAATTTGGACACATTTTGTTCTATGTGCTCATGGTGTTTGGACCATATCTAAAACCCTCGAGTCTTGAGTGTTGTAGCGACGCAAGGTTAAGTGAGGGTGGGCGGGATGTAGTCGAGAGATGATGAAATCGATGAAGATTTGAATGAGGAGAAGATGAGAAAGAGAGAGAGAGAGGGAGAGAGAGAGAAGAGAGATAGAGAGAGAGAGAGAGAGAGAGAGAGAGAGAGAGAGAAGGGGATGTTAAGAGTAAGAGGAGTATATACGTGGAGAGAGAGGAGGGAGAGGGGAAAAGCATAAATATATATAAAGAGAGAGTGAGACAAGCAGAGAGAAGGGGAATAAGTAAGAGAAAAAAATACGGAGGTAAAAAAGAGAAATAGTTTTTTTTTTGTGCGTATGGTATGGATGTGTGTGTGTGTGTGTGTTGTGCGTGTGGGTGTATGTGTTTGTGCGCGCGTGTGTTTGTAAATGAGAGAGAGAGAGAGAGAGAGAGTAAGAAAATGGGGAAGGAAAGGGGTGAAAGATGGATGAATAAGGTTCCGTAAAAGATACAGAGGAGCGTGATTTCGGGCAATGACAAAGATGATTCAATGACAATGTCGAACCACAGGCACGCTAATAGCTATAATTTCCGGCATTTTCCCCATGATGTTCAAGAATGGAACAGCAAATTAAAAAAAATTGACAGCAGACGATTACAGAACTTAAGACACAGACCAAATTTCCGGGAAGGAAAGACGGATCGAACTTGTAAAAAGGGACATAATGACAGGATAAAATCTTCTTCCAAAATCTTAAAACTCAGGGGATTTCTTTTTTTAAAGGAGGGAAATGGAAGAAAATCCAAGCAAAGACGGGCGTTTATCTCCATGGGGAATAAGCACGATCTCATCCTTCGAAAGACTTGAATAACAAGTCCCGCATGTGTGAATGTCAATCAAAATAGTACAAATCACAATCACAAACATGATAAGTTCACAGAACATACATGGAGTGAACAGGCTTACGTAGGCAGAAGTACATTTGTCATTTTGCATAGCTCCGACCAAGCCCAAAGCTCCGTGATGTGAATAATTCAAGACCGGATGAAATATATATTGCAGCAATACCAATGCCATTGAACTCAATCCAGGAGATTGGTTGCATTTCTTAACATTGTTCCATTTTCAGGAAATTGCCGGGAATGGCCTTTTCTCTCTACCTAATTTTGGTTTGTCTCAAATTTTCTGACGCAAAGTTTGTATGAAATGGGAGCATGTACCAAAGAATTCATGGATTCTGGCCTATTATGGGAAAGCAGATCGATTCAGGTATGAACAATCGAAATCGCCATCACCTCAAAGAAGAAATGAATAAACGTCCTTTACTTTGCAATCCTGCGCAAGATTTACAATAGGCCTAATACTATAGTTTTAAAAAATACACTATTTTAACACTTTCAAATGCGCTGTCCTGAAATTTGCATTCAAACTATGTGATCCGTATACTCTATTATACAAGCAAACTTTTCAACGAATAGGTAATTTTAGGAATGATATTCCCCTTTAAGCAGCAATGCGGCCTATATGCAAGATCTATGGGTGATTTGATACCCGAGAACCCCTTGTTTAGAGTCGAGTACTTGAGACCGTATTGAAGCAGTAAGATGTTAAACATCTCTCTCCTTTAACGCACTTTGTAGTGGGTTCGGCGTAAAGATTCGGCGTATTTCATTCGCTGTCTTATCATACTTCAGTCGGATTGAAACGCGGTCGCGGTGTTGGTTCCGCTACCCCTCTATTAATCCACTTTTCAATACCAGGCGGTTGTGTCGAAATACAAGTGTGCCCCCTCGTTTGGGATTCTCTTCCGTGATATGTGTCACAAAAAAGAAGCAAGAAGCCTCAATGATCCTAAAAAAGATTGAGGTCGAATACTTTTTAAATCATTTTGTTTTTATTTGTTTACTTTCTGAAGGATTCCTTTTGAAATCGAAGATCTCTGCCACTCACCAACAAAATAAATTCTTCTCTCGCCCTATGTGTCTCTTGCCTCTTTCTCAGTTTGTGTTTCTTTCTCTCTCAGTCAGTTCTTATTCCCTCATCTGAATTGTTCTTTCACTTTCAAATTAAAACACTAACGAGTGTCATGCCAAGGAAAATGTAAATTCTCGAACTCTTTGAAATTGAAAGAAAGAAATATCTAGGTATTCATTATCATATAATTCCTTCTCACAAAGCTACAAATCCTCAATCTAATTTCATCCAGTACAAATTTCTCGCGCAGTTCAAAATATTTCTATGTTTTCTTATCGCCTAGTAAGACTTGGAATACCAAAAAGGTTGACCTACCTCTAGAGAGGTTGCGTCCAAGATACCCACTAAAGAAATACAAAGTGAAGTAAAAAGATGGAAGGAGGTAGAAATAGGTGGTGGTACTAAGAATATAGAAGAACTTTGAGAGAAAGGAATAGAGATGGAGAGAGAGAGAAAGAAAGGTGAAATGGGCAAATAAATAAAAGAAGAAGACTTAATGTGAGAGAGCGAGCAAAGAAAAATATTGATGGGATCTTATTTCATATAGACCATTTTTTTTATTTAAAACAAATCTAATAACCTGTTTGTAGGCCTATCCTTGTAACTAAATTAAACAAGAAAATGTAGTTACCTTTTTATTATGGTTGTTTGGATGGAATGGGTGAAGTCTGTTTCCCCCGTTGTTATGGTCCCCCCCCCCCCCCAGACACTTTAATTTCAGGATAGCCAACCTTTTGAGGCGTGCAATTTCGCACTTAAACACGAAACCATTAAATATAGTCTGTCCCTTTACAGTTCAACTTGGCAGATGATCCTTTTAGTGATTTTATGTCCAGTTTAAATGTTGTTTTTCTCTATAAAATTTATCCTAATGAAAACCTGCCTTCAAGGTGTTTCAACCCACACTTCTGACCTTATTGCTGCTAATGAGCCATTGCAAAACGAAGCGAGTTGTTTATTAACACAGAGACGCGTTGTTTTTGTCCTACGAAAACTGAAAGACAACAAATGGTGTTGAAAAGAATGATGTCCGTTACACACGAGACGTCAATTACTGATGTAGGAGTGCGTCAGTGACTTGTGCGGTATTTGACGTGCCATTGTGTCACATGTTACATAATACTAGTAGTGTATACTGAATGAACTGAGCACATAATATGATGACTTTCTGGCGCTTTTCTTATGTTTCGAGCTAGAAGGCCATTAACTCATATACTCTTTTAAATGATGGCACTTCATTTCCATCTAAGTATGCAAATAAAATCCCGTTTCAAAGGTGAATTATCCGTGCTTCAAGCTTTCAATCACAAAGTTATATGAAGAATTTCTTCGTAGAACATGACCAGGAAATATTACACAACAATTGTGTTTTATACAGTGTGGTACGGTTGCACCATGTGAGAGAGAGGATGGGGGTTGGGCGGGGGGGGGGGGCTTAGGGAGTCCCGAAAAGGTCTGACGGTGATCTTTATTTCTTGAATGTGTTTGTGTAGTTCTGAAATTGTATTTTACTTTTAAATTCTATTTCGTTATTCTTCCGAAATGTGCGTGACTTATATTTTGATATCGTTACAACATAAGTTTATCTAAGTCATAAATATATATATACTTGACCAACCGACATGACCGAATGAAAAGTGTGATGTCAACGACTATTTGCATCGCTTCCATATTTTGCGCGCGAATAAAAAAAAATGCTAGGTCTTATGAAGGATAAATGGTTACCGCGTTTCTTACTGGGTGCTGTAATAATTAATGACCTGAATAGTCTGAATCTGAATGTGAATCTCGAGTATGGTTGGTGTATGTCATTCAATGATATACCCCTGATAATGTTGATCGTCTCTTTCCTTTCAGAACAGACCTTTTTAGAAATGGCGAAACATTTAGTGCAGCCAGAGAATGATGAAAAATGCATAATATTGGGAAAACAACGAGCAAGGGGAGCAGGAGAAGGAGTGATTTTACAGAGCACAGTATAATTTATTTATATAGCAGCTGCACTCTACATGTATAAATCGATGTATAATTGTAATATTGGTATAATTGAGGAAACAGGCAAAATAACAGGAGTGTGGAGGAAACAATAATATGAAAAGGAGAATCTGAAATAAGGAAGGACGAATTATGAACGACTAATTAATTACAACTTTTACGCTCATGGTGAAGTTTCCATATTTAGGCTCTAGAATGTTGAGCATAACGTAAGGAGCATTATGACATACACGTCCTAAGAAGATAAGATGCACTGTTAATGCGCATGAAGAATAAGCAGACGTTAAGGTAATATTTAGCTATAGAAGACAAGGAAATATACATTTATGAAACAGGGAACAAAGGAAGCGAGATATATTTAGCTTTCCTCACCTTTTAGAAACCCAATTCTTTCTTGTAAATTATTCAGTGGAATAATATTTGTTTACAAAGCCTTGCTGAAAGGTGACATTCTTTTGTTCCACTTTTGCAATATGGAGTAATGATGGCATAAGGTGACAGTTTTGCTTTGGGCTATTTTAAGAGGACATAACTTATTCTGCATGTAAAAGAAATGCTGAGAGGTGAACGCAAAAAAAATGAGAAGGGTTTGTCAGGTTGGAGAACGAAATGAAGTTAGAATGCGAAGAAATAGGTCTTTATTAGGATTTTTTTTTTTTGCATAATTCGTTTTGATAAAACCAGCTATACCAAATGTCTGTTTTTATGTTACATTCACATTTTCTGAGCAAGGATGGGTCCATCCAGTGAGAGGGCACTTTTGTACCAGTTTGTGTGTGTGCGCGCGTGTGTGTGTGTGTGCGTTGTTAGTGTGCCCGGGTCCAGTCACTGATGGGGCACTGATGTAGCGGTGGGTGGGTGCATGGTTGTGTGGGTCCGTGTGTGGGTGTGTATGTGTGAGCATGTACACGTTTGTATGTGTGTGCGTATGTGCGCGTCTGTGTGTGTGTGTGCGTGTGTGTTAAGGTAGGTTTCACAGGATGGATAAAATGCAAGAAAATACAAAGCCCTCGCGTGAGCGGAATTAGTGTTCGTGTGGGGGGGGGGGTCGTATTATCTTATTTTAACGTTATGTTATTATACCTCTATTTGTCTCCTTTTAGTCCTTGTGTTCTTTCTCTTTTCTCGATGTGATGGGGGGGGGGGAGGGGGAAGGTCCTCCTTATTTACGCCAATTGTATTTCACGCAAAGGAATCGTGCGTGATAAGTAGGGTTAGAAATACTTGTTACTTCTGAGTACACAAACAGAATATAGGTTGAGGTATTGAAAAGTCGATCTTTGTAAAGGTCATGAAGGACTTTCCATATGAAAAATCGAGACGGTAGAGTACTAGATAAGATATAAGGAATTGAAATTCCGATGACTTATATACTGTTCGTACAACTCGTCGCCATGGTCAAGAGCAACAAGAAGTGAAATCAATCAAACCGCAGCGTTTGGTCATTTTGGATCCCAAGAACACAATTTTGTTCGAAATTCCAGAAATCGAGACAAAGAAGACAGATGTTAAATTATGAATGGAAAGGAAATTGTGGCCAAATCACCGTCGTTGGCGCCCATGGCACTTTGGGTTATGAATATATTGATGATTATTTGGGTTTAGTACTTCCTATTACTGCGGAAATAATCTAGTCTTGAATAAACGAAGCATTATGGCGGCAACAGTCGATCAGATTAAGAAAATAGTACTTCTTTTTGCGAATAATCGATTTAACTTTATCTTTAAGATAGACAATTTGGAATTAGTGGCGCTATTTTCATTTCATTACTACCACAGCCAATTTACACTTGTCTTTTGGTTTATCTCTATGAGTTATATAGGGGACAGAACAACAAATTCCTTTTAATGCAGTAATTGTTTTTGCGCTGTGGGATTCTAGAACAAACTGGATAACAAAGTAGACATCATTCCATTAAAATCCAAGTCGCCAGTATTCATAAATGCAATCTGCAATTTAAACCTGCCCTATGAATTGTAGGGTTTCGCCCAATCTATTCTACACTACAACGCTGTTCTTCTGTAGCAAAATGACTAATGAAATGAAACAAGGCATGACTTTTTTTTTTAAAGATTTCACGAAAATAAGACTTTTCTTTGACAGCCAATTTTTAGTAATTTTTAGAGCACTGAAAAAGAGGTTAAAGATTTGCCCTTAGGCTAAAAAAACTAAAATAGAGTATTAAACTTAACCCCTTTTCGCGGCTTTATACTTTGCTTAAAAATGTTGGATCCTTATTATTTTCTTCCTTAGAAATCTTCTTCTTTTATACTTGAGGGGATATTTGATAGTCAGTACGCTATTTTGTTGTTGTTGTCTCTTAGATTCGTCTTTTGTTACATAGTAATATCAAACCCGCTTCCAAATTTTCCATTTATCAGTTTAAGTCCATTTTCCCCCGTGAATAAACGCCTTTGATCTACACCGATACCAAGTAGAAATAATTAAGCTTTTCAAAAGAAAAAAGAAGGAGATGTAAATATATACATTAACATGTATATGAAAAGGTAGATGTCATATTGATTGAATATTTGTTGTTTTGTAATATTCTTCTTTAAAATATATAATAAAAATGCTTAAGACTGCTCGAGAAAAATAGCAATATCCCCATAATTGAAAACACGCACGCGCAAAAGAACTAAAACTAGAAAATAACTGAACGGAGAAAGAGAAATCGATGACATTTACGATCGCATATTACTATGGTAATGAATCACATGTCACGTGGTATATATCAGCCAATTCTTAAATCGGATTCATGTCAAAAGAATTGTTTATTCTTTTCTGTTTCTGCCTCTTTTTGCATTTGTTCTAGAATGGGTTATTCTTTCATGTCTCCGAAATTAGACCGCCCGATATTATGAAATGAAACCAGAGGAAATTCGATTTGATATCACCAAAAGAAACCGAAATGACAATCATGCTTTTCATTTTTACATTTTTACTCTTTTTCCGATAAGTGAAAAACTCTTAAAGTTATAAACTCCTGCATGAGAAATTTGACTATGATGTGAGGAAAAGGACTAATTATTAACAGATGGAAACAGATTTAGAAAATGTAATGCGTGTCGGTAATCTTTGATGTCTAATGGTTAACAAATTGAGTGACTCATGCAACTTCATTTAGGGTTTTTCCCTTTTGCGTTATAAAGAATGATGTGAATGAAAGTTTTAAAAGGTGTTTTTTCGTCAGTGACATGCACTTTTCCCATTATCTTGAAACTGATAAGAGTTTATTAATATTATGGCGCCATTTGTCTCATATTTCAATTACGTGTTAAGCGAGCCTACCCGAGTCGGTTTTTAACCCTCGTGTCCTCATAGATGTAGAAGTGTTGTAGTCGGGTGGTTTAATCACTTGACTTGAAAATCAAAGGTCATGGTTTGATCCCCGACACGGCATTAACGTCCTTTGGCAAGGCATTAATCTTCATTTGCCAGTCAATACCCAAGAGAGAAATGGGGACCTAATTGGATGACGAAAGCATTTGTGATAGTAATCGCCTATGCCCTCACGGTGACCAAAATTTTGGTAGGGATACTCCCCAGGGGGTGGAGAATCCGATGACCAGGGAAATAATATTTGTAAAGCGCTTAGAGACGATATACCGTATTAAGCGCTATATAAATCCAAATTATTATTATTATTAGGCCTATTATTATTATTAATGTCAAATGACGGAAAATCTATACGCTGTGTACCTGCATATTAAATATTACCACCTGTGAGGTGTAACCTGGCGTTGAATTATGATTTGGCCAAGAATCTCATGTTAAGTTATGATTTGGCCAAGATCATGTGTAACAAATTATGATTTCCTAATGACCAAACCTTTGTGCTGTACCTCTTCCCGAACATCTACTTAAAGGTAAAACTAAATAGTGCTCTATTCGCTCTTTCCAGCTTTCTGGGAACATCTTCATCACAGACTTAAGTTTCTACCGACATTAACGCAGAGGTATGCAAGTTTTTGTTCATCTACACTTATACACTTTAAGGGTGGCAAAAGCTTAAAGTATAATATTTTTTCGTTGTTATCGTTTTATGCTCCATTAAAGATGTTTTAGGAGCTGTCTTCTAATTTCTGTGACATCAAGTTTCCCTGTATCTAAGACATGGGCATGGATGAGAGTATGATTTGTTTCCACAAAACACTTTAAGCATATTTTTTACAGGGAAGGTGGAATCACGAACGAATGTATTTCCCCTAATAAACTTTCATGATTTCTTGGCACTAATTGTGGGAAACAATTATTATAAAGTGCACATTATACAGTTAACGGGACAAAGAAAGTGGACTTTCATTATATCAAATTGCTACCTTAAGAAAAAATAATTTGCCGATAAGCGGTGAACGATTATTTCCTTAATTTCTTTTTGAAATCTTCATTAGTGGACATAAAGAGCAATTTGATTAGGTACAACATTTAATTTCAAAGAAGAGATGTCAAGATAAATGTGCCAAATTTATCTCAAGGGGATGCAATGTGTATATACTTGACATTTCTTGGAGAGGGTGAGTTGTACAAAGGTTGATTCGATAAGTACCCCAAGACACAATACAAAACTGCCCTTTCTGAAAGTTGGCAAGGACTAAAGTGTCTATATCATTGTGATGGTAATACTTTGTTCTAGCGTCCTATTTCTTCACATTTTCTTTGTAATCATTATCCCTTCACGGTATCTTCATTACTTCTCTTTTTATTACCCCTTTATTCATTATGTCGTTCAATCCTTCATTACTTTGTTATCATGTTGTCTTTGTGATCATCATCTTTATCCCCTCCTTCCTTTATCCGAGTAATATTCCAAGCCCACGTTCCCTAAGCTGGGGCACATACATAAATAACCCACAGCAGTGATAGTCCACGGTTTGAATGCAGCACTCCCAGCGCGATCAATTGTCACAATATGAACCCACACGCACCTATCAAAGAGTACCACCCCAAGACATATACCAAAAAGCTTCTAGTTTGAATTCGAAACCATACACTTCTTAATACACATGACTATTATATATTATGATGCACGGACGAGGCTCAACATTTTCGACATCTCATGAAGAGTATATGTGCGCGAAAAATACAGCTCCCGGTAAGTTTTGAACACCAGGGAAAGCGGATATATATTCTACTGGGAATCTGTAAATATATCAAGTATTCAGTTGACACTAATCTTTTCGCTGAAATCGGATTCACAATGTGACAATAAGTGTTTCGGTGTTTTTTTCAATAAAATGAAATTATTATTTTTATTTCAATTTTGTGTTCTTAAAGGTAGTACAAAGTTTTGGTATGGGATCATGAATTTGGTTCAAATGAACATATTGGAAGCATATGCGATCCTACAATATTCAGTGATCGTTGTCGTGGCTGAAATCGAGTCTAAAGTGATGAAATTGTAAAAAATAAACTCTTAATGTTGTATAGCGCCCTCTCAAGGTCAAGATATTAATTTAGCTATAAAACAATGTTATTTGACTAAAATCGGCCGATTTGCTATTACCGTTTGGAATATATATATATCACAACTGCATATTCTGAGATTTTCATGGTTGCAGCTACCATCGTATGGCCGAAGGCGCAATTTGAAGTTTATCAAAATTTACCGGGAGCACCGGTAAATTGTTATATCCACTTTTTCTCGAAAGCAGAAGTGTTTTAGGGGATAAATTTTTTAGTGCTTATAATACATCCGTAGGGGCATCCAAAAATATCAAAATTGTAAAGAATCACTATCGAGCCAATTTTCAAAATTTACCAAAACTTTGTAATACCTTTAATACAGTGTAGTATCTTCAGTACTTAAGAACTGTTTTTCAAGAGAGGCTTGTATGATGTATTCTGGCAGTTGTGTTCTTGTAAGCAATACTTTTCTTAAGTTCTTCCAAATGATTGAAGTAAATTTCGAAATATAAATCAAAGTCCTAATTTTCCTTTTTTCAACTGGAGAAATTACTAATATGATTGGTGGAATATATATCATATGAAACGCTAAACATGAGCAAATGAATCGTATACAATTAGAAAGCACTCCACCCAAAACTATTATTTGCATCGAAAGGGGTTTTTCCCGGGTTTTTCAAAAGATATGTTTGAAAGGTTACCAATAATCCTGTATATCTTATTATTTGGCATAAGTAGTAATTCATCGATATCTCTAGAAAACAAGCGTCTAGCCAAAACATCGTGATGCATAATAAATCGTGTGCTAAATCCCCTATCTTAAATTTACATATCAATATATGAGATGCAAATACGATGAAAACATCAGCTGTATACTTGCCCCATAATATCTTACATATTTAGCCTATATAATCGTTAAGGAAAACAGGGGAATTCCTTTCAAATTGAAGTGGAATCGAATTTCACGCTCAACTAGAATTTTTCCCTAAAAGAAAAACGACCACCTGATGATAATTATATTCCGTCTTTTTGTCTTATGAAAGGCCTTGTAATTCATATCAAATAACGACAAAATGAAATGAAAATAGGCGGCCAAGAATCTGAAGGATTATAAGAAAATATGTCAATACGTGAGCTCGGGAAGTGATATCTGGAGCAAATATAATTTCCATCCAATAAAATCATGCTCTTTCAAGGAATGCTTGAGCCGGTTTGTTGCAGTCTCAATAATAAATGAAAGATATATTTCTTCGTTGCACTTCGAATATTATCTAGGAGTTGGTGTCACTTATTAGAGCATTTTCATAATCTCTTTCATACTTTATGTTGATGTAGATGCAAACAAAAAGTCATCATAATTTTCCAAACATCAAAACCTCGAAAATATTTGTGTACCTTGATTCAAATCGCCTCTGACTACATGAGTATTGATCTCGATAATGCATTTTGATATCAATTATTCATAATACATTTTAGAACAACAGGAATATGCTTTCCCTTCCCACACATGGACGAAATTAAAATAAGAGCACAAACGAGGGGGCGATGAAAGAAGTCTCTATTGTTTTTTGTGCTCTGTGTGGGCAGTCAAAAAGGTTAAAAGTCGACTGATCGGAAAGGAAAAGATGGTGGTGAGACAGTCGTGGGTTGGCTATTTTTCCCCCGGAAATAATAACAACCAACTACGATTACTGGAATGATGGGCTACTGACAACGCATACAATTCCCAATGAGCCATGCCTTTCATTTTTTTGCCAAAATTGCACAACTTTTGCAACATCTTCTTTTTTATTTTGATCTACCCGTAGCCATGACAACGACACATCTTCGGTCATTTCCGAGTGGATGACGTCAATGAGGTCAGCTAAACTCAGTGGTGTATCCAGCAAAGGGCGTTACCAGAGAATATTCCCAGCCCAAAAAACTATTTTCAAAAGCATTTTTTTTTTTTTAATCGCAAGAGCATGCAGCAGTATTTCTCTATGTCTGAAAAGCGCTCAAGTATTTCAAAATGTTAGTGTGAGAGCATGCCCCCGATTTCCCAAACGTTCGAGGACATCAGGTATCCACACCTGACACTCCTCCATATTTATCAGTTTCCGGGTACGCGAGTGACAATGGCAATGTACTTGCACGTTCCTTCTTCGATATGTGCATGTAGCCTTGTTAGTTTATGTCAAATACCTTTAACATGAATTAATTGACAGTTTGAGCTTCTCTTATGATTAAGTAGCCTCGGAATTTGCATGAAAGATGAATGGAATAAACGTCATCAATACATCATTTTACGCTTAAGAGCAACTACATGAACTATTAAATGAGGCGATTTTAGAGTGGTGACATGCCTCGACGCTCTCACATTTGAAGGTGACTCGAAATCGGTCAACCAAAAACTCAATACTATCCATCATTAATTGATATAAAAGACCGTAGTTTCAATCTCTAGAAGCTAATGCCAAAGAGAAATGAGATGGGCGATATGAGTTGGTGTGGTCGGATCGTCAGTGGTACACTCAGTTCCCAGTCTTCGACTACCAACTGAATCCGACACCGGTTCGAAGCTGAATCAAATCTTTCGGATGGTGACGTTACAGGTCGGTCCCCGGACTTAAATAATCATAATATCTGTGACTGACGCACGTCTTTAAAAAAACCAATTACGCACACATTCAGTATGAACGAAACGCCCCTTTTAAATGTATCGCGCTTTAGTTTTGCATCATCCTATATTGTATCAACAAATTTAATCATACTTTGGCGCCCTCCGGCTGGGCCATAAATATAGTGACCTTTTTCCGTACACTGCCTCGAAATAGAAGCCATCTAATGAATGAACAAGTATCAAAGTGAAATGGAATACAGGGTATTAGTATCAAAGTATCAATTTTATTTGAGTGAGATTATCACACGTAAGTTAATTAATTTATCCCCTCGAGGCCGGTTCCAAGGGATTACTCTGAAATAATTTATTGTTGGTTGAAATTTAGTCTGACTCGAGGCGCATTTTAAAGTGTTCGTCATAGATATTGAAACCTGATAATTGGCAAATTGGCTTAAAACAACGTATGAGGTAGCTACTCTATCTACTGAGAGACTGAGAATGACTTTAAAACTGTTCAATTTGACAGGTGTTCGTATTATTGCTTTGGTAAAATGACTTCTTCCGTCATATTATAGACAATTGATAAGATCCGTGTGGCGGAAAAAAAAATCATTGTCTACTCTTATTTCATTCTGCCAATGTCAATGGACAGATGATGAATTACGCATAAAATCAATCATTGAAACAAAAAGACATTGCTTGTAACTTTTCTCATACATGAAAATGTCAAATATCTGAGTCTCTGCAGTATCTGGTCGGTAAAAAAAATACTTCCAGTCGGCAGGCGTTCGATATCAACCACTTAGCCAGAATCGATTCATTGATCGCAGATTGGTATACCGCCAAAACTTCCTATCACTGAACATGGCAGAAATCCGAAATGTAACAGAAGATGAACCTCTGCTGTAACCTTGTGGGTAATACATTCGCGCAACATGCTGCAGATGCGTTAGCGAATTCAATTAAATGGTAACAGTCAATACTGCAGTAGGAAATCACTGTAAATAAGATAATAACATTTGGGGGGGGGATGAGATATGTCCAGATTTTAGAACTTAGAATCATAAATGTGCCATTTTTCTACAGCCCTTTGCAGAAACAGACACATAAATCAAATAAACGCTTTTCATTTTATTTCCCGAAGGATGACAAAGCGTTGCCTAGAGTGTATTTCTTTGCCGGTAGGGCAATTGTACGTGAGAGAAAGTAAACTGTTTATATGACTCTCATAAGCATGATTTACAATTATCCAAGGAACAGGAAATCAGTTAGGCTTCACGTTACCCAAATTTATGTCCAAGATTTTGGAACTAATTATTATTTTTCTCCTCATTACTCATGTCCTAGTTCCCCCATCCAAAAAACAAAAACATAAGTGAATGTTCGGGTATATTGCATCAAGTTTCCAATGTACAGACGGTGTACCCGAACGCAGTCCGTTCTGGTACGCTAGCGAATGCATCAGACAGATACATCTCTTTGATAGAGTTACATTGGTCGAGTCATATATCTCGAATTGTTCTGTAATCCAAAGCAATGTTCTGCAATTTAGTCTAGATTGATGACCTGTATGATACCGAGAATTCGTGGAAGCAACAAGATCAGGTACGACACGTTTCGTAGTATCAACATACTACATTAATACTCCTACGATGAATTGCATGTGTATATAATATACCGATACTAATAGGTCAGCGAACTGCTTATAGCAAAAACAATCACAATAATTTCTATAACAATTTTCATTAATTGACAAAGGCTTAATGAATTCTTGATCAAACGTCGACGCAGGACTCTCCTTAGTTCTATTAAAACTATAACAACTATTACCACCACCACTAGTACTAGTGATACTACTACTACTACTATTACTACTACTACTACTACTACTACTACTATACTACTATAGTACTTCTACTTCTACTACTACTACTACTACTACCACTACTAATACTACTTTTACTACTATTACGGCGTAATATGAAAGATGAGAATGATTCCATTTTCATATTGAGCGCTCATTGACAAGCGGAAACATGAAAGTGCAAAAATGAGTGCATCTGATGAATTAGGTTTCATTTTGATTCGATGAAATCCTGCCTTAATGCACGACCAAAGGTCACTGCTTTACGATGAATGGGATCCATGGTGTAGGCATGATTTGCTTTGACATCCTTTAAAAGTCCTCATGCCATTTTTCAATTAGGATAAAATGTATCGTGTAATGCAATCACATTATAAAACAGTCCCGGGGACATAGGGAGAACCCCTCTCAAACATTATTAAAACACTCATTCTTTCTTTTGACAGACGCAAAAGAGATCCCGAGGTTTCTTTTCAAGTTCAACAAAACAGAACTCTGCTAACTTGATCGTTCATTGTCACTTCTTTAAGATACTATTACACGTCTCCATGGTATCCTACCGATTCGAACGATACCAATTCTGTCGTATGTATTAGCGCCCGGTCTTCACACACCGATATGATACTACTCACCGAAGGCAGAGGTTAATTAAAAGAGAACATGGCGAGAATAAAGACGACAGAATTGGTATCGTTTGAATCGGTAGGATAATTCCTTGTCTGAATTGCCTAGATTGATTTCGAGGTTTTTTCAAACTTGCCCTCGGTCGAACGATAATTTGGTGTCAATGTTTGATATCTTTGCAATTTCACAAACAAAACAATGCCTTATTTGACATGAATTGTGCGTGCAGGTTAAATCTCGTCAATTTGAATAGGAACATGAACATTTCTAGTTAAAAGCACTTCTCATATGAAAGTATTAAACATCTAGGCCCCATTTAATTAAGATTAACGATTAATCTGATAGATCGCAAGTCCTCAAATCAATCGAAAACTTACAAACTCTTATCTCTTTAGTATACAGAGACGTGATTAATATCAACAATTTATTTTGTATCAGTAAATTGATTTATCTATCAAAACTTAAAAATCCCTTCCAACCTTGCTGATACTAATTGAATATTTAGGGGCGGATCTAAGATTCTTCCGCAGGCGGGGGAAAGGGGTCGGTACAATTCTGGAAAATCTTTGAAAAGCAACAACACCAATTTTATTTTAAAAGTTTCCAATTTTCGATCGAGGAAATATACTGCGCAATTACGAACTATAGCGAATAGTATGAAAACTGGTCAGACCATATAGCAGTCCCTGTAAGAAGTAGCCCACATATAGGCCAATCAAATTGGATCGATGCTGCTCAGATGATGTCATGTAACACTAAAGTATTATAACACAAAGGTAAACAAGTTAGATAAGTGATTAATATGATAGTTACCAGAAAGACACGAATGTTTCTCAATTATACTAGCCCAGGACATTATGCCTAAGATCTTCATTATATGTTAGAAGCTAGACCCGTCAAAAACATGAAAACTTTTACTGAACCGAGACCATACGACAACGGAAAGGGTAATCATTTTGTAGCACTGCGATAATGATTTCTTTACACTATATATTTTCATTGTGAGAAGCAGTGACAGATAATTTTGTCGGGCTTCAAATGGAGCCCCAGACGTAGTTTTTTCTTGTTTTGTTGTTGTCGTTTTTGTTTTGTTTTTTAAGGCACGGAGACAAACGGTGAATTGGTTGCGTCGATTTTCAGTGAAAGCCATTTATAATGAAGCTGGATTACCTGGGACTGATCACTATCTTACATGTCCATGTGCTTTCACTGACTCATCAATCTTTGACAAAATGCGAGAGCTCCCTTGGTCATTAATCTTACATTGCATCATGGGAAAGCTTTGGGGTCACGTGGTACTCTCGATGATCCGTCGGCACAGAAAATACGTTGGCATGGACAAATATAAACAAATACGGAGCCAGATAGGAAAAACGGGAGTTGGTTTTGTAAATTATGTGTGCCTAGGATGTTTTGAGTATCCTGATCTATTAATGAGATTGGTAGAAAACAAATTGTAAAGAGAGAGGCAAGATTAATAAATAATTATGAAATAATGCAAAAGGGAGAAGAGCTGAAAAAGAAGAGAGAGACAGAGAGAAAAAGAGAGAGAGAGGAAGAGAGACAGAGAAAGAGAGAGAGACGAAGTTGATTGACAGGTCTCCAACTTATAGGCTACCCTTTCATCCCCTTAAAAAACCAAGACACCAACAACACCACATCAACAAAAGTCATTAACCCTTACATCACGTACATTATGGTCAGAAGTATTCCGCCCCTCCCTTTAAAAAAAAACCTATATACGCCACTGTATCAGGCCTGTATTTGTATCAGTCTTTTACCATAACCAATGAATTTAATCGGACAACCATGCCTATATATACATGACTCCCATACAACTCAGACCCTTGTGTATAAAATTGAAGTCCTTAAAAAGTGACCTTTCCTGAAGAGTCATCTTCATATAACGAAAGTCCCCCTATTCTGTTTCTTAAACTCGTCATTTGCTTCCACCAACTCTTCAAGTTAAACCTTAAGCAGCACTTTCGCCCGACCGCTCTCGATTTCTTTTTCTCCCAACGCCTACCGCCTCTCAGCAGCTCCCGTGTACCTCGTACTTTTGGTGAGTGTTATTTTTCCGGGTTCGTTTCGTTCGAATCCGTTACTCCATTCTCGCAAACGAAACCTAATTTCTGCCAAACTAGTCTCTATCTTGCCTCCTTTCTGTCTCTGTTTCCTATCGTGCTCGCACTGCATATAAAGTGACACTTTCCTTCCAAGCGAAAAACCTTATATCCCATCTGCCTTTTTAGTTGTTTTTTCCTCGTCCTCTCTCCCTCTCTCTCTCCCCCTCTCTCTCTCCCTCTATATCCCTTTGTCTATTTATATGTCTATCTCTCGCTCTCTCTCTCTCTTTCTCATTCTCTCTCTCTCTCTCTCTCTCTCTCTCTCTCTCTCTATCCCTCCCTCTCTCTGCGTCTCTCTCTCTCTCTCTCTCTCTCTCTTACTTTTCTCTATTTTCCTCTATCTCTCAGTCTTCTTTTTCAGTTTAGTGAAATTAAAAACTGTCCGGTATCGCATACATTTCTCCGGTTTTTTCTGCCGGTAGCAGATTACGGGAATGATCTTGACAATGCCGTCTTGGGCAACACACGTACTTGATTTGGAAGATGGGTTCAACACAATAGAGTTACTCTCCGGTAGAGAAGGTAGAGAAGATATACCATAAAGACTGTCCACACTGTCTGAAAAATATATTCCTACCTGTAGCACTGTCCGCTCGGTTTAGCATCCCTACAACTACAAGTGTTATATCCTTAGGAGTAAAAGAACCCAAATTTTGGTAGTCACGTCTGAATTAACTATGGTCATAGACATGTACGTGTAGATGGATTTTATTTTTGAAGCACGCTTTTGAAAAAAAGGAGAATTTAATTGGATTTAACGAACTGACCTACATTTCATTGAAGTGAATTGATTGATAATAATGAGATTCTTATATAGCGCATTGAACTCAAGAGGTCTGTCTGCGCTTTACGTATAGTAGGGTAGAACTTCATGAGATAATTAAAATGTCAAATATGGAGATGTTTACTGATATATAGAACACACTAAATGAGTGCGAAAATGCACAATGTACACAAAAATAAGCACTGATGATTAACAAATGATCAAATTACATTAAATCATAGGTCCATACAAAATAGATAATAATTATAAATAAATGTATGACGAAAAACGAACTTATAGGCCCCATAACAGAGCGAAACATAACAAAACAAAGCGTGGCATTATTTATTGGATATTCTACACTATTACAAACATGTACAATTGAATTAAGGTGACTGAAAGCGGAGTGTTTTCAAGAGGCTCTTGAAGATTTGCAGGTTAGGTTAGGAGCATCCCGAATGTCCTGTGGCAGATACCTCCCAGAGAGAGAGTAAGGTTAGATACGAAGCTTATACACATGCTTCACATAACATGTGTCAATCTTAGCTTTTTATATATTTTTCGTGAAAAGAGTTCAACAAAGTCATAGAATTCATCATAATCTTAGCCCCTTCATTGACTACCCCCCCCCCCCCCCTCCCGCGGGTAATACGGCATTCTCTTCAAATGGTATACCTTGAGGGTGCGCAAGAGAGATGACATTGTTTGGAGTACATACATTCTATCAACTCAGAGGGACATTATCTCACATCATTTCTCACAGATTTAACGCCGTTTGGTTCTAAAAAGACGACATACAAAATTGTTTGAACTGACCTATTTAAAGGTAGGCGTTACTACTGCAGCTAGAAGGGATTAGACCACACATCGAGCCAGCGAGGTCATTGTGACAGGTGGCTATCTCATTAACTCAGCTCTCATTTAACATAAGAAAAAGAGGATCATGGGGGACCAACAGGCACCGATTTGGGAAGTTTTCTATATAGAGGGAGCAAGTAGCTACAAGTAGGACAGTGTGCCTTTAACAGGTCCACTCACAAGCACTCTAGTAATTGAATATTGTAAGACAAGGGACTCCATTCTTTAAACAAAATAAAAACATCAATTTTTGATAATTGACCAGTCACGTCTGCTGATAAGCAAAATGGCGTTAGCTCAAATTGACTTACGCTGAGTTAATACCTTTCTGGCTCTAAACATACAATGGCAATTATTGAACTCTTGTCATACCTATATGAATGGGTGTGCAGATCAGCTTAATGCTTGAAATATATATGCAATATTCCTCTGCAATATTGGCCTGACAAACTCTCAGTTGCACCGTCGCATGTCTTGCTTCGTTAAATTTAGTCTACATGCAGTGGTAGTGAGGACGCACTCTCTTTGTGGAATCATGTTTGGAACGAAACCCGGGATTAAATCCGTGTCCAATTTCGATAAATCGTTAATCGCACTAATTGCGACGAGACGAAATGACGACAAATACAAGTCATGTTCCAGATTATTTTTTTTTATTGAAAAAGAAAAAAGTGCGAGACTATCTTAGTCGGTGGATGAAAAAGTATGTTGGCACCGAGGTGACGACTTTTTCCGGATCACTGACTTCTAAATAGCAAAATCGAACTGGCTTCTCTCTCTCTCCCCCCCCCCCCCCTTCTCATGTAAGGATGCAAGCTCCAAGAGCAACCCTAGAATGATAAAAGTGCAAGATATCTCTCCAATAACTGTCACGGAAATCACTTGATAGATTACTTTGATGAAAAGGAAAATCTGAAGCGCCAGCAAAAATCGCAAACTAATTTGTCAGCGCCTTTGTCAAAAGAAGATATGATAACGTCAAAAAATGTTTACAAGAATGACATGAGACGAAAGATGATATTTCGGAAATCTGGCAGCTTCATTTTCCCTGCAAACATTTCAGACGATCAGTTTACAACGGGATGAAGGAAACTTGAACCTCTATTAGCTTCAAGCTTTTTTTCGTTTTTTTTCCACCATCAGATGATGTGAATAAACCGTAGCTCGTCTGACCAACGCAGATAGAAAGTTTAGAAAGAAAAGCAAACTTATTATGTAGAATAAACAAGGTGTTAGAGCTTAAAGGTAAAGTCCAGTTCTGGTCATGCGGTTGCATTGTGAAAGAAACGTTGTGGAATCGGTCAGAAAAGGTTGATCATCTAGCATATAAGTATTGGTGTGTACTGCAATGTTCTGGAATCATCAAAATGATAAGAAATTTGGCCCAGTCTTGGTAAAGTTACATATAGATATATAGATGGGTAGATATAATAATTTACCAAATATATCAATTAGTAGGCGGTTTCCCGGCAAAATTTCATCATCACGTATTAGTCAAAACATGATTGGTAATAAGAGCTTCAATTTCTTTTTTTGGGAGGGGGCGTTTCCAAAACTGGCCTATACCTTTAAACTTCAGAATATTAAGTGATCAGTATGTCGACGTTTTTCGAGATGATACTCTCATCTCTTCCTCAATCCCCCCCCCCCCTCTCTCTCCTCCCCCATATCGATATAGAAAAAGAGAGAGAGAGAGAGAGAGAGAGAGAGGGAGAGAGAGAGAGAGAGAGGGGGGAATTCATGCAATAGGTAGAAATGATAAAAAACAAAGAAAATAATGTACAGAGAGAGAGGGGGCGATGCAAAGATGAGATATACACTAAAGAGGTTAGCATGGTAAACATTGAAGAAGAAAAAAGTTATCTATGTCTTTCTCATTCACGCACTCACTCAGTCACTCCTTCCAACTTTTGTCAATGTGTTTTGATTTTACGTGTCACTATTTATTCAGTAGTGAAAATCATAGCTAAGTAGTGAAAACAAGAAACGAGATGGGTTCCAAAAAGAGAGAAAAACAAACCCAACTATCTGATCAAGAGAAGAAAATCGTTAAGACCACCATGATTACAGGTGTCACTTGCCTTCATTTGTATGCATAGTACCAAAATTAAAGAAAAATCAATTTATTTCTTAATTCCGTTAGGTTGAAAACACTTATTATGTGGATTATAAGCTTTTCCCCTTCAGAATTTTACTATCAACTTGGCTCAAACAGACATAAATAATCATTGACAATAATCACACACGCACACACGCGCACACACACGCATACCATGCACTGGCACGCACGTACATATACCCATCAACAGTAGCAGGAATATTAATACTTTGCAGTATCAGTACGCTGCTTGTTCAAATGTTTTTTTTTCAGGTTGATTTTTTGTTTGAATATGAGATGGAAATCTAATACAATTTTGTTATTTTGTTAGTGAAAAAAAAGGTCATGGCATTTTCATGATAGAAATATCTTGATTTTGATTTGCAGTCTTATAACAAAAAATTCTGTTACTATATTTATTTAAAGGGTCACCAATATGCTTTCTTTTCCTGGGAGGGGGGACGGCGGCCACCGATTTGAAAATGAAATAATGAAAAACGAGCTCTCTGAGGGTTAAAACCCCATGCGGCCTTCCTTTTGCAGCCTTGATAAAACCAGCCGGAATCCTGCTGGAAAGTGATTAACGAGAATACAAACTTTGGGCATTCTTTTTTGTTGGTGGTTTTTTATGTTATTATTGTTGATTTTTAAAAACATCGTAGGGGATCATACGTCAAGTATGCACTTTAATCACAGAAAACAGATATGTGAAAAAGATACGAGGATAGATAGAACCCCTCCCCTCCCCCTTTTTTAAGGCAAATCTGGATTCGCTGGGTCATTCCCTGTGCATTAAATATGTTAGTTAAATTACTCAGAGATCTGCTTGACGGTATATATAGTATCAGTAATATTAGTATTGATATAATTATTTTTATACCACCTTTATTGTGCGAAAACAAAGGGAAATGCAAATAAAGTCCAAGCTACTTGATGTAAAGAATATGTACAAGACTATAACATCTATTCAATTAAAGACATAATGACATTGAAAAATGAAAGTACATAAAACATAATAATTTCTTCTATAAAATATACAGGTGTGTTTTTCCATAAATTCCTATTCATCCTATTTTTATGACCTACGTATCTCAATTGAGAAAAAAATACCGAAATAAGATGAAAGAATCGTCCGAAAGGTCATCTGTATTATGAGCAATCAAAAGAAGATTGGAAATTGATATGAATATGATTAAGATATATGTAGAGACTGAAGAAATATTCATTTGCATTTGGAGGCACTCATGCCATTGCCTTTTAAAGGCATAGCATATTCGATGTGTAGTTTATATGCAATGTTTCGATGTGTTGGGGACTGCACTGGCATTTAGACATTTGTTTTATTGAATTCGGTCGATAATATAAATATGCACAATTTATTGACTTATGATGTGAGTAGGTATTCGTAATTTAAATGGAAGAAAATATATATCACCCCTTTCTCTCACATGGTACAACCGTAAACCTACTATATAAGAAAATATATTTGTTTTAATCTAATCATATGTACTTCCTTTTGCAGATTTCACGTGATAAAGTCAGTGTGACCCATGCCCTACATGACAAATGGATAAAAAGACTTTCGTTTTTAGCTATCCGCCTAATAACCTTTAATAAGTCCGCTTATTTGATATGAATGCAGGTTTTCATCATAAAAGAAGAAAGAAAAGAACTTGAAGGAAGAAAAGAAGAAAGAGAGTCCTGTCATTCCTGTCATTACCATTCATGTCAGTTACTTATAATAAATAAACGTTTATTTCGTTCACTGTTCATCAAAATTTTCATCATGTTCACTGTTCGTTAAAAGCAGACATAAATGAAACCATTGAATTACAGTTGAATTCATTCGGCAATAATCACAATATGACAATTCATATATTACATGTTCTTCTCATAAAACATGTAGAATATTGAGCTAGAAAGCATGCCACGAATTCAAATGTACATCTAAATTGCTTTCACCTAAAAATAGATATCCGGCGATTAAATGCACACCGGAAAAAACTTGTCAAAATTAAAAATATAAGGAAATTATTTGGCATACTGATGAATGCAGAAGCTTGGGGTGAATAATACCAAACTATGTATGGAACTTACTCAATAAAGCTAAACACGTCATTGTATATGTATATAAAGTCATTTTCACATTGGTTGTCTTGGAAACGGATATTGATTTGCAGAATATTTTTGCCATTGATTTCAATCATGCAGACCCAGTGTTTGTAGGACAGACGTGAGTATATGTATGGATCTGATTTTGGACCTAAAGGACAATGCTTTTAGTTTTATTGTTGTCCGAGATAAGGTCTTTTATATTTGTCCTCGTTTATTAATTCAACCATTTGAGTATCGGTTTTCATTATATTGGCACACTTAATAGACCTTGAACCACGTCAGTAAAGAGATTTTCTCTATTTCTATCACCATGTTTTAAATAAGTTATTGGTATCGCAGGAAAATGTATACACATAGTTCATTGTTGGCGTATCCAGGATTGATAAGGGGGTCCCTATCTTTCCTGACTTTTTTTTTTCTGGATAAAAAAATTCACAATATCATCGTCATCATCACCATCAATATAAAAATGTTAATATCATTTTTACTCTTATTATTGTAACTATTGCCATTATATTGTTATTATTATTATTATCATTATCATTATTATTATTATTATTATCATTATCATTATTGTTATCATTACATATCATTTTCTTTGTATTATCAAAGTTATTATTATATTCATTATTATTATTATTATTATCATCATCACCAACAACATTAGCACAAGCTTTGTTTGAATAAAAAGGGCGACTCTTCAATCGCTAGTAAAATCACAGGAGAAAAAAACCTTTATTTAACACTGAATGGAATGGTACTGAATTTGTTTTACCAATCATAAATTGACAGGCAGAATCTACTCATTACATGCTGTCAAGCTTGTAAATCAAAGCGTAAGTCTGGATAACATGTGGAAAAGGAATATTATAGCTGCGAATGGCATGAAATATTCATAAAGCAAATCTATTTTCCACGGTTCAAATACCATGACGCGTACTCGGTCATATTTCAAATCAACTTGAAACAGGAAGGTCAAACGAATCGCCTTGAAGATGCAAAGAAATAGGGCCGTTTTGATGATTGTTAGGTTAAGATAAGAGGCGTGGGAGAATAATCAAAATTTCGAGTTATGATACATGGAAAAGTGAATAATTTATGACGTATTTAAGTTAGGAATTGGCTTAACGTAGATGCTGCTTGGAAAAAGGGAACACGGCGCGCTTATCAGTTTAACGATCCCAATAAACAGAACACTAAAAAGTAACCTCTTCTGGGAGTGTATTTTAAGTGATTTTAAAGTATAGTGCCTTTTGAACTAGATTTAAACGTTATCGACACGTGCCTTCATTTAAACAAAAAAGGTACTCCTGTTCACGTTTTCATCTAACCTAAAAACCACCAATTTATCACGCGACTGGAGTAACGTTATTCCACTTACCTCTGTAAATCTAGTGTTTATGACCAAATAACCACTTGACCAAACAACGATTTTTTTTGTCCGTGGTCTTGCAAGCACCTTTATCGATTGGTTTCACAGGTTATCCAAGGTTGATGGTAATAATCACGTTACTTACACCGGCTAATCGTCATATTGTTCTTTCCGTGAATCTCTGGTTATATTAAATAAGTAATTCTGAGGTGTCTTACACACCTCTTTAAATGGTTTCAAAGTAACCATAAATTTCTTGGTTATGATCACGTAGCTCAAGCTGATTACTAATCTAAGCTGTGAATACGTGATATTTAGGTGTGAAAATTAGTAATTATAAGGTGTCTTAAAACACCTTTTTAAATGGTAGTCAAAGTTGCCATAAGTTCCGCGGTGATGATCTCGTGACTCAAACGGATTATAAATCTAAGCTGGGCATACGTGACTTTTAGGTGTGAAAAATTAGTCATTATTAGGTGTCTTAAAACACCTATTTTAATGGTAGTCAAAGTTGCCATAAGTTCCGCGGTGATGATCTCGTGACTCAAACGGATTATTAATCTAAGCTGGGCATACGTGACTTTTAGGTGTGAAAAATTAGTAATTATTAGGTGTCTTAAAACACTTTTTTAAATGGTTTCAAAGTTACCATAACTTTCTTGGTGATGATCACGTAGCTAAAACTGATTACTAATCTAAGCTGTGAATCCGTGATCTTTAGGTGAGAAAAATTAGTAATTATTAGGTGTCTTAAAACACCTATTTAAATGGTAGTCAAAGTTGTCAGCAGTTCCGCGGTGATGATCTCGTGACTCAAACGGATTATTAATCTAAGCTGGGCATACGTGACTTTTAGGTGTGAAAAATTAGTCATTATTAGGTGTCTTAAAACACCTATTTAAATGGTAGTCAAAGTTGCCAGCAGTTCCGCGGTGATGATCTCGTGACTCAAACGGATTATTAATATAAGCTGGGTATTCCGTGTTTTCCAGGTGTGAAAATGAGTTATTCTTGGGTGTCTTGATGGTTCCACAGGTACCATTTAAGTTCTGTGGTGATAATCCCGTGACTGTTGGCATATTTCTATGTTCACCAGTTGATAACGGACTGTTGGCATATTTCCAGTTGAACCAGCTGACACCAATTAATTTGCATATTGAATATGGGGTGCGTGCAGATCTATGTTTTTAAAACAATTTATCTGCATTTACAGCATATTTCTTAGTTACTGGTGATTTAGATATATGCAATTCATTTCAATTCATTGTCGAAAAAATTTCGACAAATATAAATTTACCAGTTATTAGGACATTTCGCTACTTCGTATAAATTACATTTAGTTAAACATGAATAAGGGAAACATTAACTATGAACTAAAATAGTTTCAATAATATACAAGTATATGAAATTTGTTCGATTAATTAAATTATGTAAGTCTACTTATTACCAATGCATTTACATTGGAAATACAGACGTACCAGTATTGAAGTGTTGTTGCTGTTCAACTGGTTGGAAGTTTCACCAAATGGTTCTAATGGCTCAGCCAGACCAGTTGAATTCTAACTGGCCTGGATCAACTGGATCATTTAGCCCATTTCAATTTCCAGGGTTACCAGTTGGCATTAACTGGTTCATCAACTGGACCAGTTGCACCTAGCTTTCTCTTCTGGGATGTTTGCACCCACCACCCCCTCCCTCCCCCACCCCTCTAATCCCAAACTGCTTCCGGCGCGCCTGGACGTAATTATGGAAGATCCAAGACACGATGTTCAGAAACGGGATGAGGACGTCAGTATTTTGGTTAATTTATTGTGTAACATTTGCGTAATTATTGGGTTGAACGCGGGTTACAGTAACATATTTCGTCTTCGACGTAAATTTCACGTTAATGAAGAACATGATTCATCCCAAGTCAGCCTCGTAATATTCACGTGAATTTCACGCAGACATTTTGACTAAAACTATCACTAACGCTTCACGTGTTTCTGTGACGCGATAATTTCGTTTATGAAGATGTAATTTCATAACCAAACAAACACGGGAGTATTTGGTTTACAAACCATGGTCTCCAAGGTAGGGATAATCACGTTATTATAATGGTGATATTGCAGTGACAATTGCGTGATTTAGTGTACGTGTGTTTTAGGTTACCTAGTGCAATAAACGTATTAACACATTTACGTAAATGTCCGGTGTTTGGAGAACGTAACTCTCCTCGAGTCGATACCTTGATATTGACGTGATTTTCACGTGATTTTGTTTATTGGGATGTTAACAAAATTCCGTTCCATAAAATGAAAATAGAAAATATGTTAGATCATCTCTCCGCCTTAACCGCCGTCTCCCTCTCTGTCACATGTATCTTGACTGTCCATTTTTCTCCCGCCGACAAAGTAATTAATGTTTTGATGCGTGGTTCTATGATAAGAAACGGACCCTTGATAGAAATGGTTCCACGTCATTTCTGTGGGTATCCAAACAAAACATATACTAAAATTATATTTACGTTCTAAACAACGATCAGTGAGTAAAAGGGTATGTGTATACAACACACGTCATGGTAAACAGGTATTCCATTTATTTTTGCTCCTTCCGTATTTCTGTTGTGATTTTGCTAAGGAAATTAAAGGGAAGAACGTAATCCATCGAACATTTTTAATAATGCAGTCTCGTATCCACAGGAAGGCTAGGGCATATATCGAATATGACACCATTTAAAGAGCCTTTCTTTTGTAGGGGACATTTTCTTTAATGATACTCTTCCACATGAACATAAAAAGAATGAAAAACAGAATCACAGATTATTAGTTCACCTTTCACAGAACTCAACTTCCTCTTTAAATCTTGGAAGGTTTGTCGTTAGGAACCACATTGTGAAGCCGTTATTTTTAACTTGCTATGCACTGAGTAAAGATTTATAATGGTAACAAAGATAGAAAAACCAAAGTATCGGTAAATATAAGCCATGCAAGAATCAAATAATTTCTTATCCTTTCAAGTGCTTAATACGAAAACCAACACCTCAGATTGACGAGTATTTTTACTAGGTTTGAGAGTTGTTTAAGAAAATGACAAAAATTGCAAGCTGCATATGCGTTTTAAAACACCAATATTTTTCGTCCTCGCAAGTCAAAATGTGACACATAATCGAAAACTGCTGATTAAAGTTGGTTTATGACTTGTTATGTCAGTGGGAGACCGTACGAACATAGGAACATTGCAATTCAAAATTATCTGATCGAAAAAGCATTACGATGGACAATTATTGAGGAAAAGCTAATCTAAACATGACACAGCCGGTGTGAATGATTTGTTTTTCTTCTTCTAATTATGTTTATATACATAGATGGATTGAGAAAGGGACTTTAATAGCCAGAGAGTGGGTAAGGGAGATATATGGGTAGAGAGAGAGAGAGAGGGGGAGAGAGAGAGAGAGGTGGCGAAGATTGCATCTCGTATCCCTACTACAAACGTGATGCCAATTCATTACTGGAAAATAATATCTGCAGTATCTCAAATTAATCCTTTAATCCCTTAATCGCTTCAGTAGGATATAATCCAGTTGACCCTTATCTCAAAGTATTTAAGGTCATAGACACGACAAATGAGAAAGTTAATCAGGTAATATATCATTTATAATCAATTTCTAATCTCATAGCAATAATTCCTTCTCGTTTCCTGTTTATGAAACTTATTCCATCTCTTTCGTCATCATCCTTAACATCCTAAACTCATAAACTCACGTATGGTGTTCTTGTTTTGCTGGATGTTCTTCATATTTTTCTTTATTCCATTCGCTTCTCTATTACGTCCTCTACGATCTTCATTTTTGTTCTCATTTTATTCCCCTTCTAATATTGTGTTTCAAGCTACATGATAATAATATAATATTTACGTTTCTCCCGCTTCTTCCAGTATGAATAAAAGCGTGTTCACATATCCCGCGGTAAACCACTCAATATGTGAGCGACAGCTAATACCATTTTTTTTGTTCACGTCGCGGACGTTAACATTTCCGTTACGTCTCGCTTCCACAAAGCTGACGACATCTCGGGTCATGTATCCAAGATCAAGTGTGTTCTAAAATCTCCTGAAACGTGATTCTAAAAGAACTCCTTGAGCTTTGAGTCTTCTCAGCAAATACTTGGTTTCAATTCCGCTGACCATGCAAGCAGGCATGGCCCTGACTGTGTGGACAGTAAACAGTGGCGTATCCATCCAGGACACGGTTGAGCCGGGCGATGCTCCCTGTTTGCAGTAAAGTACCCCTCCCATTTTCAGTGAAAGGTCTCGGTGAACCCCTTGAACTATAGTAGTGCCTCTTAGCAAATACTTGATACCCATCCCACTGACCAAGCAAGCAAATTTCTGACAGGGGGGGGGGGCGTAAAGCCGTGGTGTATCCATCATAGTGCGGAGCCGGGGTACGCCCCCTTGTCGGAAGCCCCCCCCCCCCCCAAACAAAAAAAAAATCAAAAAAAATCAAAAAAAATCAAAAAAAAATCAAAAAAAAAATCAAAAAAAAAAAAAAAAAAAAATCAAAAAAAAAATAATCAAAAAATCAATCAAAACAAAGTTCCAATGGCAATTTTAGAAGCGATGGGGGAAAAATTGTCTCATTTAAACAACAGCAATACCATGGGGAGGAGGAAGGGGACATACTTCCAAAGTTTTCACAGCGATGGCATACTTACGGGGCATTTCGTGCCGCCCCCTGTTTATCAATTTAAGGACATGCTATTGGTCAATATATGGCCATGACGATTTGCGTCACTCCTCTTTTTCCGAGCTATATATAGGAGAGTCCATTCTTTAATAATTGTTGTGCCTTTGGGGATTTGTATAGCAAACTTATTGATATGAATTTATCATTACCATATAGATTGAACATATAATTCGTTTTATCAAAAACTTGACCTCAATTATTTATTCATGACGATATCTTGCTTTACATATATTTATATTTATTTAGTTTATAGGCCTATAAGTTTACTCACTGTTAATCGGAAGTATTCAACATAATACAGTCATTGTATTGTCTAATTTATACGCTGTGTTTTATTTAGTTAAGACCTATTAATCTATTTGATGAACACGTTTTTTTTATTAGTCTTTTGTTTGCTTGATTTGTTAACAACGTGTCAACGAACAAGTTGCTTCATTTCAACGTTCCTAGCAAATGATAAGGTACGGCCACAAACAGAATTATAGGTGTTTAAGGGCGCGTTCATGCTTGATTTTGAAGGTAGAATAAGCGATCTGAAACGCTCATCGTAAACGCTCATCGTGGTCGCAGTTCCACGGTGTAGCTGCTCATGCTTACTTCTCTGGCTCATCCAGGCAATTCTCCTTGTGTGACCTTCACTGTACATGCTACGTAGACCCACTAGAGGTCAGTGCGTTGACCCCATTTAAACGCGTTTACAATTGTAAACGCATCTTTTTGTGAGTTTACGATCGGCGTTCGTGATCGCCGTTTTTCGGTGATTCTATACAAATTAAAGTGAGCATGAACGCAAGCGTGTTTTAAACTAAACACGTAACAGATGCCTGATTCTGGCCGTCAAAATCAAGCATGAACGCGCCCTTGGTCACATGCGTTATCAATGAGCCATGGGGAATTAAATTGAGAGACAAACAAACAATTTATATAAATACAAACCATTTTAAAAACAACGTTAAGAACTAAATGCGACTAATTTGGGTGTGTTTGCCTTGTTCGTTTACAGGGAAGCAATCAGGAAGATGAATCGATTGAAATGTATATCACAATTTATTCTTTATTCAATATTCATCGATGGGAATTTCATAAACCACTTGCTAACGATACGTCATTGTTGGGGGTGATCAGTCATCTGTCAGAATTCTTGGAAGAGTTACGGAGAAGAGAAAGAAACTCTACGAAGAACCCGAGTTTGATTTCTCGGTAAATTTGAGAAAGACTTCAAACATTGCGAGAAATATTGACCTAAACTGTCGTGTTTCTTTCTCCATCAAAACTGAGTGACACTGTGTATATATCACTACCGCGGTATCGAATAAGATGTGTCAATTAAAGTGAAGAAGAGCAAATTTTGCAGACCGAAAATAGTTTTAGATGATGGCGACAATCGCTGGATATGTGACTAAAGGCACGGAAAGCTAGTCGGTGTGAAATGTCTTCGCGTTTTCTCAGAGAAGTCGCCGTTTCAATTCCATTAAATTCCCTCAGGCGTTTAATGTTTCCCATGTGTTGTAACGTATGTCAGATATGTTTCTAAAGTTATTAAATTTTCTACATTCTGTCAACTGAAATTAGTTGTGTATACCATAGATACTACTTTTCTCGCTTCCACGAATGTAACGGTAATTTTTATATTTCCTTCTTGTATACCGATATGAAATTATGATTTAACGTCTCTATGCCGAGCTCTCAAAGGACTTTTGAATATTATTACCCTGGCATCTGGTAGATTTCTGACAGATTAAACTGTTGTCGTTGTTTCTTATCTTACATTTATGACAAAAAGATAACCAACATATTCCTATTGAATGACTCAAACCTGTAAATGCATTTTACAACCTGGAGTAAAATAAAAACTTCTCCTAAAGTGTCACCATTCAATGACCGTGATGAAGATAGACGTAACTATTCAGAATATATTAGCATGATAACGGGAATGATGTGGCATAAAATGAAATGAAAATGTAATGAAATTAAATAGACGGAAAAACACGAAGTGTAAAGCAATGGAATGAAATCAAATCAAATATCATTTCATGGGTTGCAATGAAATGAAAGGAAACGAAATGACATAGAATAAAATAAAATTGCATGCCTTTCATTAACCATACACAAACATATTCAACATTCGCAATAGTGTAAGACAATCGCATTCACATTTCATCAATTAGCAGCTAACAAAAATCACTGCACGTAATACCTTTTGTACTCAATGCGTCACTTTGGCTGATGTTCAGCTGTGTCAATGACCCAAGTTCTAGACGCATCAAGTAACAATGTTGACTCATGTTCTAGACGCATCAAGTGACGATGTCGACTTGTGTTCTAGACGCATCAAGTGGCAATGTCGACTTGTGTTCTATACGCATCAAGTGACAATGTTGACGTGTGTTCTATATAGACGCATCAAGTGACAATGTTGACTCATGTTCTAGACGCATCAAGTGATAATGCTGACTCAAGTTCTAGACGCATCAAGTGGCAATGTCGACTTGTGTTCTAGACGCATCAAGTGGCAATGTCGACTTGTGTTCTAGACGCATCAAGTGAACAATGTACTATGTTCTAGACGCATCAAGTGACAATGTTGACTTGTGTTCTAGACGCATCAAGTGACAATGTTGACGTGTGTTCGGGTGATATGTTTTAAAAGAGATGATAGTAACAAAATTCACTACAAATATTGCTTTAAATTATTAACGCCTTATCTAATGGCCTTCGCAGGCTTAATTCGCGCAGGTAACAACGCAATCAAAATAACACCTCGTGCGCAACGAGCATAAAATAGGTTGGCACCCTCGTTATGTTTGAATGGATGGTTTTTGAAACGTTAAGTGAGGGTGACATTCAACTAATATGATTAGAATATGATCACTAAACAAACTGCTATTAATTACTTGCACATTATAGTTAATTGCCTCTATAGGGTTAATTAGCTAAGGCAATGACGCAATCAAAGCGACGCATTGAGTACAACGGAAAATGTAAGTTAGTTTCTTTGTTACTTTTCAGTGTATCTCAATCGTGCTAGCAGCAGAAATCTCCACTCGTAAACAGGTAGATGGTAAAATAAAGATGTTTGACTGTATGCACTTGATTGCGATGTTAATGACGCTAATTACTTTAATTGGGTATATAATGATACCGGGAAATGGACAGGGTCAAGGAATGTGGCTGCGTGACGACGTAGTACGTTTTGTTGTGTAACATGTCTTTCTTATTAGGATGGACCTAATCATTCCAGTATGTTTCATCCGAACGTACTATCAAATACACCATTTTTATTTATTCCAAAGAACTTCATTTCTATTGAGGTGTGAATTCTGCGCTCGATCGAACCCGTGATTGCAACTTGTTTATATCTTAAGCTACAAAGAGATATTTAAAAAAAAAACATACATTCAATTTTACGTATGGTAGTTTGCAATCGTTGCTTGTGACCACCCGGAGTCTTTTCAGCTTGTAAGAGGTTATCCGACATGTCAACAAGTGTATCAGCCTCCTGTATTCTATTTAAACAGAATAATTCAAAGCAGCTAAATACAATATTTTATAACTAAGGTCTTGCGGTAAAATAGACGATGAATCTTAATACAGGCGTTAGCACGGTGAAATCGTGTTGAAAGAAAGTAGCAATTACTTTTTAATAACTTATATAAACATTAATGGACGAATCTGTAAATACTGCAACTTACATTTCGAAAAAGAAAAACAGTATTCACTCTGCAAACCCCACGAGAATAACCGATAATTCAGAAATTTAGAAAAGGCAAAGTAAAAGTTTAGCCTGTGTACAAAAAATAGTACTTGAATTTTGGGACAAATATCGCTACTTTTTCACGAGGAATGCGATGTGACTTTTGTCCATTAGGTTAAGTTCCTCTTTAATAAATACTAAGAAAGAGCCAGATGACAGTGGAATCTTTTCCTGAATAACTGTTTTTGAGGGTTGCACTTATCCGACATTATAGAGTGTTCACTCGTCACTCTTTCCTCAAAATAATGCATAAACAAAGTTTATTTCAATGAGACCCTTTTATCCAACCACAATTTATACTGTAGGAAATGGTTTTGAGATGGATCAAGACACAACTCAAAACTTTATTTTTATTCATTTTGAAGTATAATGACACTTTTAGCGCCATTTTAGTGACATTTCTGAAGCGACTTTAGATCCGCTTAAAGATGTAAGCAGTGGATAGAAGCTCAGCTTAATGCATGGATGAAACAATACGAACAAAAGACATTTAGCGTGCTGGAAGGATGTAAAAATGTAATCTGAATCTTGAGAAGGTGATAGGAAAGAGAACAAATTCTTCATTATAAAGATTTCTAGCTTCACTCATATCTTTATTCGTCTCCAAAAGGTGACGTATAGTAATGGAATGCTACAAGATTCACAGCTACGAAGGAAAAGTATTTGGTCCTCTTCATCTTTATGACAAAGAAAACGATTACATTTGTTGAAATCCACTGCATTGATGATTTACAGGGGTTAAAATAATCTTTTAAAAGAAAAACAAAGAGTAGAATTCGACCAGATATAAGAGAAATCGATTATATTAGACAAACACTTCTGTAAAAAATTCTCAGCGGTCAATTTAATACATTTACCGTATTCCTACTTAATCCCTAGACCAAACGCTATACCTAACTTTAACCCTAAACTTAAACTAAAAACCGATTGAAACCTTAATTCTAACACTATCTTTAACCAAAAAATATATCATACCGTTGATGATTCTTTACCAGGAATTTCACCAAACATTTAAAGTCTGGTCCAAAAAGCACAATTTCGACTTTAACGGCGAGGAATATTATAAATAACTAAAACGCAAATTCTATGAAATGAACCGAAGATCATTTTAGCATAACTTGTGTTGGGGAGTATGTGGACATTTGAACAATTTCAAATCTTTACTGCTGAATCTAAATGTTTTATAGGTGCACCAGCTGCTGGGTAAATTCAGGGCTTGCGAATCACTATTTCGTGCACTTGCTTATCAACGAACGTATCTAGTAGGCGTACTTGAGAAGTTTAAATTATGTTCTCCCTCGATAAATTGTTCAATTATTCCACGCTCTGGATTCTATTAAGTATTCAAAAATGTCAAGACTGAGATGAGTTTAAACTGAAATGTAAAAACACACGCACTAATGATTTTTTTCCTTCTTTATACTGGAAAACTAAGTGACGATGGGTAATCAAGGGTGGATTTTTTGCTTTTAATACCTCCATTAGCCTTAGCCACCAGTCTTTCATTTTAATAATCACTTCACAAGATTAGATCTTTTAGTAAATAGTTATTTTTGGAACCGTTTTCCTCCGCTACCTCTCTTTCAATTATTTTTCTCTTTGTTTCTATATCTTTTTAATCTCTTTCTCTCTTCCCGTGCTATATTTGATCCTCTCTGTCAAACTACAACATAAAATAATTCAAGCTCTAAGATCCCTTTAGGAAATAGTCAAACATATGCCAACTGCGTTTAAATAAAAATAAGCTTTAACAAATAATTGAAGGCTTGCTTTTATCATATTGATCATTTTCATTTCGGCATACAGGGTGAAAAATCTCCAAGGGGCTGACATTCACGGTTCAATGAAAATAAGATTCATACAACGAAAATTATCTTAGACGAAGATAAAACGGATCCTAATAAAGCACTCTCATATCCTGCGTACATTTCATATTTTTATATTTCACACATCCTGCATGTCCAGTAAAGAGTAGAGCCAGTAATTTTGTTGAAAAGAGGTGGAAAAGAGGACAACTTGTTGAGGGTCTATTCCACATTGGACCACCTATAGCGGGCCGGGAAAATCTTCAGGACCGTGAAAGACACCGCCCGCCCCCTTTTTAAGAATGTGTATTCACCAAATATTCATATACAAACGCACCTTAAACAGCATCTTATTAATAGTATTCATTGTTGTGAATCACACCCTTTAACTAAGGCATTTATCATTAAACTAACAAACCCACGCGCCTTCACTTAGGTCAGGATTTCATTATATACAACATGAAACGATGACGTAACAGAAACGCTTCGATTAACAGAAAAATACAAAATGTTTGAAAATCAATGAATGATTTTAATGAAACAATCGAAATTATAGAACCTTTTCTCAAAAATCTTCCAGAGTTTCAGTGTTGACCTGCTTTCCAATGGTGTGGGATTAATAACGAAAATTATCGATATAAAAAAATGTCACTTCACGCCCATACGATATTTATCATCAATGATGTTATACAAAAATGCTAGATGTTAGATTTAATAAATTGTCGTCTTTTTAGACCAAAATCGGCCAGGCCTTTTCCACGCCTCTGCGTTATTACATTATTATTATCTTCCCAAGGGTCGACTGAAATATCATGTTCATGCTCTGAATTTGATTTACTTTTTCCTTAATAACAAATTCTGCTTAAACCAAGTTATTCCGCCGCGGCAACTGAAGCGTTTACATAATTAAATGTTGCGCCTTTTCTCCTCTATATCCCCCTTCCCTAAAATAAAATCTCCCCGACATAATAGCTTTTCCTCTCTTATTACGTATTTTCATGTATGCTTGCACATTCTCATCTCTATCCAAACAGGGCTTTAATGAAAGTTATAAACCGCCTACACTAGAAACCTTTCACGATGCAATAAAGCAACACTCTGTGTATATAATCTTTGTCACGACCTGCTATTTTTTGTTGGTTATGGGTTTAAAAAAAAGCACCTTTACCCCTATCCTTTGGCTCGGCCGGGAAGGGAAATAGAGGAACGCGGACCCATTTAATTGGGGTGAACGCACTCTGCGAATCTGGAGGATATTCCTAGATGCAATCACTTTGTCATGATGTCATTGATAGATTTTAACTAGAGGGGTAG
Source organism: Strongylocentrotus droebachiensis (assembly GCA_035222895.1). NCBI lineage: Eukaryota > Metazoa > Echinodermata > Echinoidea > Camarodonta > Strongylocentrotidae > Strongylocentrotus > Strongylocentrotus droebachiensis. The sequence continues at coordinate 77,452 of JAVYIG010002555.1, forward strand.
GCATTGTTCCTTTGCCCAACATGGTGACACGACTAGGTTGATACCCATCGGAAAGACTCGCTCGCCGCAATTTCATGATTACATTGTTCTCCTTTCTAAGTGTGACATTTAGTCACCCAATACCGTGTGTCTCAAAAAAAACGTAACACTTTTGAAATGGTTGCCAAATTGAGCATATATAATTTTATGAAAAAATGTTGATATGTATGGAAAGCTAAAGGACCAACCTTTCATATGATATGAAAAAATTAAAAAAAAAATCATGCTTCGATGGACAGTGTTCACTTAAGTTAGAGGTATGAAAATGGGCCTGCGCAGGATTTTTCCTTCCAATTTTGGACAGGTAAATTACTTGTAACTTACAAAATAAGGTCGATATGAGATATTCATGATCGATGGATCAAAAGGATATTTTGAATCAAAAGGATATTTTGAATACCTCGAATACCATTCCTTTTTCAGTGTTATTTATCAATCCCGAAACACCACCGCCCACCCCCCCCCCCCACACACACACACACACACACATACACACACGTGCACACAACCACACACACACATTAGGGCAGACATGACAAAAAACAAGTTAAATCTTTTTTTAAAAGATTTTCATGTTTCTTTTATTTCTTTCTTATTTAAAACTGCTTTGTTCATCCAAAATTGGAAGGAAAAATCCTGCGCAGGCCCATTTTCATACCTCTAACTTAAGTGAACACTGTCCATCGAAGCATGATTTTTTTTTTAATTTTTTCATATCATATGAAAGGTTGGTCCTTTAGCTTTCCATACATATAGACATTTTTTCATAAAATTATATATGCTCAATTTGGCAACCATTTCAAAAGTGTTACGTTTTTTTTGAGACACACGGTATAGAAGAGGTTAGGGAAAGTGAATGATGCTGTTAGGCTATGTGAAATCTCACGGTTACTTGATCTACTAAAACTCCCGACTGAGATATAAAGATATAAAGATGTTAAAGAGAGACTTACGGAAGGAAAGATATCAAGAGAGAGTTTGGGTTTGTGTGCATGCGTATGCGTGTGTGTGTGTGAGAGACAGACAGACACAGAGAGAGACTGAGAGAAAGAGAAAGAGAGACAGAGAACGAGACAGAGAGAGGTGTGTGGCAGAAAGAGGAAGAAGCAACATAAAAGACGTTAATCAAAGAAATAGAACTTTGTGTCCATACATTTTCAATAACTTCCGAAAGTCGAAGACCAATATAATCGGATTCCATCTAGAGTTCTATATATCATTCGTTTTGTCAATTTATAGAACATGTTCTTTTATAGTGCACATTGACACAAAGAAAGAATTATAGTCTTTTCAAATGTCAGTGCACGTTTTTTCAATTTAGAAAACCCATACAATGTTTCAAAAATTTCCATCGATTGATATCATGTTCCACAACATTTCGCCTCTTTTCAAATCCAGATCTTAAATTTGATATTGTTGCCTTCGTGTTCAGGTTTTAAATATACCTTTCACCAAAAGTGCATATTTCTACCCTGTGTTCAAAACTTTTATTTCCAAAGTGTGATTAAGACTAGTGAAGAAATTACATCATAGGTCATGATATGACATTATAACAATTGCTATTTGTGCTAATTCCTCTCTTTTAATCATTTCATATCTTATAAAATAGGCTTCAAAATGTTGGTTTAGCCTTTAGTCGCAACAGGTATAAGGTAGTATGGTGGCATTTAAAAACATGTTATTAACTGGTTATTTCCTCAAAGTGTGCTTTTAAAAGACAATTTCGTTATAAATCATTTCAAATAAAAAGTATTTCAACGTTCATTATTCTCATGTATTGACACGGATTGTTATGCCTTATATTGTTGTAAAAGAAATATTGTTATAAGCCAGTGTTATGATGTAGAAATTCGGAGCCAATGGTGACAAATGCGAAAGAATACCATTGAAAAACCCGAACTATTACTTTTATCAATATAATTCACATCAACTTGACTATGCAACATCTCTTTTCATCCCAAGCCTATACGAGCCATAATCAATCATCAACGCTATTTAAAAGTACATTTAAATCTTCCTTATATATATTATAATCCAAAAGCTTTTCTCGAGAAAAAAAATAGCGACAATGATTTCAGTGAAAGTGGTCATTACCTAGATAACAAGATGTATTTTGTTTTTATTTGCTTTTTATTGGTAATCTTGATATGAAATACAATCTGAGTTTGATTTTTCAATCTAACTTTTATGAGATAGCAAATCCACTTCCTATGCATCTATGAAACCGATTCATTATTTCTCGAAACTATCTCACTGGTTTTCATCTATTCGAACACTTTGGGTGTAAATCTACTGCGGCGCCCACTGGCTTTTAAGTGTGAATAGACCAACTCTATAAAGAAAGTCGTTTATATTTGAATGGACTTACGACAGCAAATGTCAGGCTTTGGCGTACACCCCAAACATCTACTATATTTGTGGAGCCGTGCGGTAAATGAACCACATAACGCGATATAGAAAGCATGTAATACGATTATATAAGGATAAACCAGTTACTACTCAATGGGTAATGGTCCGCTGGATAGGTGGCGTATCTTTATCGAAATGCATCCATCCATGTTGAATATTCAGGATTTTATCTAAAGGTTCGGAGGAAGATTTAAGTTCATGGCTGGATTTATATCTTTAAAAAAACTGCATACCAAGATTTGAATAAGAATGCTTTTTCGATATATCTTTTTTTCCATGGTGTCATTCTGTTATTATGTTATTAATTTTAGGTTTCACATACCCAAATTAGACTTTATTAGGGATTTGTTAGTTATCTGAGTGACCCAAATGCATGTAGAGCATAATTCATGGTGAAGTGTTAATTGCAAATGCGAGAAAAGGGCGCCATACGAACTTATGTAATGGATTGGGAAATCAAACCCATATTACGTTGCGAGTCTTTAATACATTTTCGTCATAATCATACGTCAACGTGAATATTAAAGCACAATTAAAGGTTTATACCATTGAAATGGAGTTAAACAGAAAAAGCATAACGAATGGCCTTGTTAAACGTTTACAAAAAACAAGGTTAAAGGGTGAGCGAATAGATGAGCTTTCAAGTGCTCGAAAACCTAAAATAGCATCCTTATTATCATTGTAAGTATACGTTCCTTTTTTGTATTCACCTTTACGTTGATTAATATATCATGACAGTTACAGAACCTTAAATAGTCTAATCAATCAGGTAGGCAGATTTGAATTATTCATTTTTTGTCCATTAACACGAACCCGTAATAAAGGTGTCCAGCTTTAAAACATGGCAATCTCAGAGTATGCTACAAAGCATCAATCTCGCGTCTTTCTAGTTTTCCCGCGCTATTTTGTTTCTCCCTGTGTCGTCTGCGTGACAATATATACTGTAAACTGGTTTGGGTTCACAAGAAATAATTGTATAGGATCTCTCGCGTAGTCATAGAAATTTATCTCCCATTTGGGTTAGAAAACTAATGAATATCATTAGCATTCGTTATTATACATCGGCAATGACCAGTAATCAACAACCGAAATTGAATTTTATGAATTCTTCTGGAGCGGCGTATTTTTTTTTAAAAGACAGCCTATTCGTTGTTGCGTTTCTGTACAAGGGCAACCCAAATGTATATGTTACTCATCTTATTGTTTATTATAGAGAATTTATTATTATGCGCTATATAAAAATGATTTGATTATTATACTTCGTTGTTAATAGGATAAATGTACTTAATAAGGTTGTTATATCATCCTATATTATAACCAGCTAATATCATTAGCGACGTATTCAGTTTGCTGATACATGTGTGTTGAATAATCAAGAGTATCATTGGTAAAGTTATTTCTTCATTTTATTTGTGGAGGGGGCACGCACTACATGTGACTAGACAGAAAAACGAATTGACCCTGCTTTCTCTTCTCCCGATGTACATAGTACAATAGCTTGGTAATTGCAGGCGAACCACTATACTATAACACCTTAAACGTACTGAAGATAACGATATCTGTTGAGGTTGAATCTGAGCAAACAAAATAGCATTGGCATTTAAAGGTGCAGAGTATGACCATAAAATGATGAGAAAATATTTGCGTATGAATTTAGGTGAAAAGTAGGACTCATGTTCAAACAGCTAGATAACATTAATAATGTGAAAGATGATGTCATATTCACGAATTCTAAGCTTTTGTTATTTGATCTACATACATTTGAAAATATAGACTGTAAGTCAAAGATTTAATGTCCTTCTTTCATCTTGCATGAGAGTGAGAAAACTGAAAAGGAAGGATATATTCCTCTTCTGACCGATACGAAAAAAAGTCACAAAAAGAAAAGGCTGCAAATTCCTACAAACAAACTGTGCACCTTCCTGGTTTCCAGAATAAAGAAATTCATCATGAATATAGCCGAAGTTGTGAATATACAGTTAGAATAAAACTCACCATTTAAAAACATATTAATGGTTTTAATATGGTAAATAGACAAAAGTTGCTCTCAACAATTTAAGATGACTGTTTAAAGTTTGCGCGACGCAGTGACAGCATTATGTAACCTGCACTCAGATAATTCAGATAATAATTTTGATGGATAGCTCATTACAGGTGAATGGATCGATTCATCACTTGGCACTTACAATAAAAAGCGTCCAGAGATGTTAACAATTTTCAAAATAATGATCTTGAATGAGCTGATGAAGAATGGCGAAGAGAAATATTTCAGACAAAATTGTTATAACCATGACTGATAATGGTATTAAGTGCTTAATACATCTACGAACTTCTCTTCGAACTTTCTAAGCGCTTTACAGGATTATTATTACTTGCAGTAGCATTCCTTTGCATGAGATCTACCCGACATATCTGACTTACCTCATCCACGTCTCTCGTCTTTCTCGCCGGCCTACATTCCGCCATATGGTCAACCAAGCAGAGCACGAAGAGCAGGTTGATGACGAGGAAAACTCCTCGGCCATTTCCAGAGAACTTCATCACTTTGTTATCCGGCGATTTCGACAACTTGAAGGAATACCAGCTCGGGGCCCCGTCCCGTTTGCGAAGAGCTCGACCGCTGTCTAACGCGTGGTATTAATGTCCCCAATTCGCTCAGGTCATTTTTATCCTTTCAAAGAGATGAGAAGGAATCGTTTAAGATGGAGGGGAAGCGAACTGATGACGATTGATATTGTTGGTCTTCTGATTTGAGTTATTTCGTACCAGGGACCACTTCCGAGTGGGATCTCGCCAAGAAGCAGGCGGTTGGACGGAGGGTAATAAGGGATGATAAATAAGCGAAGGAAATAATTTCTGATCAGGTTGCGTTGCACGTTCGTCTAGATGAAGATACTGAAGATATCTCCGCTCCGTATCTCAAATTGGAGATATAGATTGATGTATCGCTTTGGTATGAATGATATGGAGAGTGTGATGCACAGGCGTTATTTATACAGACAAGACATTCAGTGTGTGTGTGCGAGCGCGCGCGCCCTGATCGCTCAGCCGATACATAGTGGACTGATAACACGTTTCGATAGAGCGATCACTAAAAAGTCCGTTTGACCAGGGACATGCTAGGTCCATGGTTTGACGATGCCAGCCGGCTGGCGGTTGGAGAAGTTTATTCCTCCCCTTTTCTTCGTACCCACCCATCTCCGATGAGTTTCTACCTATATCCTTTCTGTTTGTGTGATTCTCATCCTCTCTCCCTCTCTCTTCTACTATATCTGTTTCTAATTTAACCATTCATTAATCTTTCTTGCTAGCATCCATCTGCTTCTTCATCTCTAGCCAATTTTTCAAGATTAATCAATCGTCAATAGCATTTAGTGTGCGATACAATGCAATGTAAATTATTGATCATATGGTGAAAATCACTTATTTTCGCGATGAAAGCGCGCGGATAACAACTATCAAAATCATATGAATATACATACTATAGACAGTACATCAAATCAGAGACATTTGGACACACTTAAATGCCCGCGAAACAATACGGATTTTGAGCTATTGTTTAATGAAGTGTGTTTGAGTGGGTCTGTCTGACTCGGTTATAATCGTACAAAAGCTCACGGGTCTCTGCTTTACCTTCGATGACTGCCGGTCCGGATCAAGTGCTTATTATGTAATGATTAAGTTTCCATTTGTCTCCAAAAACCTCTTTCCACTAATCTGTAAATCTGTAGTTAAAACACAGCTATCTATTCATTCAACAGTGCATTTTGATAAGGTCCATGACAAACCAAGCTCAGTTTGTGTCAGCATTAGATAACATAACATTAAATATTTTGTTTAGATGGATTAACTAATTTTCTTACATTAACTATATAATTTGACTAAAATCAACGTAAATTTTTGCTTTATGATAATTATAAATACTGATTCATCAAGAATATGCTCTCAATGAATATAAGTATTTCCGATTAACTCTTTACATGCAGCAAATTTACAGGTATTTGATTTAATTCAAATGATTTGATAATAATAATAATAATAATAATAATAATAATAATTTGTTCTTTTATAGCGCATTTCATGTCTGTTGAAATTTCAATGCGCTTTACAATTTTACAATATACATAAATATTTAAAATATAACACGATCATAAAAGGAAGATGAAACAAAAACATATTTAGAAAACAATGAAGTGCTTACAAAAAGAAAAATTATAACATTACTTATCCTTAAATACTATTGATGTGCTAAAAAGATACAAGGCTTTAGGCGCAGTAAACATATGATTGTGACATTTAAAAAATATGTATGTAACTATGACATGTAAACCATTCATGAGCTCTTAAAAATACGTACATTTTACATTTGCAAATATGGTGAAACTTTTCAACTTGACATCCCTAGGATCTTGAAAGGCGCCCAATATGAATGTAATGGTAGAAGGTTAGAAATCCTTTATTACCACCACGAACAGGACATGTGCTCATAGGTTAAGCTTGAAATGGACATCTGCATGTGCCGTATTGTTATCAATCATGTTGGTTTGCAGGCATAGAACCTTGTCAGTCGTTGTCCGTAATAGGGTCTGTGCTGTGAGACTATGCAGACAGCATACTGCATACGCTCTGTACTCTACTGCTCCGGACACAGCCAGAGACTGCGAGAGCTAGTCTCTGCTCAGTGCTCATGGCTTTTAATGTCTGCGCATGCTTTCATGTTTATAATCACCCGACGTCGACCCGTGCACTAGTCACACGTGTAGAATACAGGTAAAAATATTCAAATTACAAGAGTCATGAAATATAGGTCTCCGAGAAATGAAAAAAACATCATTAGATTATTTCTAAATGACGCCCACAAATTCCATCGAAATTCAATTGAGAATGGATTTGCGCTAGCGGATTCTATTGTTTATTTTCTTTCCAAGCAGCCCACATGAAGTAAGTTTTGGCTAATGTTACAATGTTTCGCGACAATAGTTTATTGGAGGTTATAATTGATTTTTTTTTTAATTGTAGGGAGGGAGGGGGCGTTTTGATCGGGCAGGTTTCTATCAAAAAATGGATCGGTATTGAGGAGGTTGTCATTTTGCTCTCCTTTTGTTTTAGGTCAAATTGATGTGGAAAACGCGAATTGAAATTTGCAGAACTCATTGTGTAGATGTAATTTTCATAAATGATTGCGATCAAGAGCAATATGAAGACCCTATTGTATACCCAATATAAATCATGTTAGGATTACGTAATGCGTCACGTATCCGGGCACCTACTCCCTGGACATCCACCCCCTCGGATAACCACCCCAGTCAACTACTTCCTAGGACAACTACCCCCGTGACGACTACCCTCGGACAACAACCCCCTAGGACAACTACCCACCGGACAACAACTTCCCGGACAACTACCCCGTATGATAGTTGTCCATGGGGAAGTTGTCCTATAGGATGGTTGTCGTAGGGGGTAGTTGTCTGGGGGTTGTTGTCCTAGGGGTAGTTGTCCGGGTGGTAGTTGTCCTAGGGGGTAGTTGTCTGGGGGTACTTGTCCCGGGGGTAGTCGTCCTAGAGGATGTTTGCCCTAGGAGGTAGTTGTTCTAGGGGATAGTTGTCTTCGGGGGTAGTTGACTAGGGGTGTTTTCCTGGGTGGATGTACAGGGGGTAGGTGTCCTAGAACCAAAACGTCATTGTCCTGTTCGCAGATTACCATAGACGACGCACAAGGCTATCGAATTTGCCTTTAGGTTGATTTCTCGAAAGTATTTGCGATCGTGTTGGTGGCTTTTTTCGGTATCTTGAGTCATCCTGCGGACATGAACTCTGTTGAAAGATTTTGTGTCCAAATACTCAAATGAGTAGTGCCCTTCTGTCGGTGATTCTGAAGTGTAACCATATCTAGCTCAGCAAGGCTTTATTGCCAGACGTGATTTTCTCTTTTTTTTGGGGGGGGGGAGGGATGGAGGCGGTGGGTGGGGGGGGGGGCATTGGTTTGACATTTAATGTTTTGGGATTATCTGTGTATCTCCTTTATCTTATCTAGTTTGAGGGGGGAGGGATGGGGAGTGACATTGAAATTATGTCGGCAACTTTCTGTTATTGTCGGCAAAGAGGGGATTTTAACAGCCTTATCGGCAAACCATTTTTTAAGAAAACAAATTGGTAAATCGTGGGCAGATTATTTTGAATTAAAAAATGACTATTAATATCGAACTAACTAATTTGGCAGCCTCGGTTCAAATGGATCAAGCGATGACTCGGTATGTATTAAGCCCACCACACTCTATATATGATCTGGCTACGATCTAATTTGTGAAGAATTTGCAATAGTAGATGAACGTTCAAACTTCTAAAATCTTAATGATCGATAATTGGTAAAGTCATTTGATTAATAGAATTAAAATGTCAATGAATTTAAAGCTTGCTAAAGGAGGAATAGCTAAATCGGCTCAGAGTCTTAGTGACGCCATACCAGTAGTGCGATTGTCTACGATTTGAAGTCGATTCGCCTTTTATTCTGACTAGAAGGTGCACACAAATTCGGGTTCTTGATCATCTGAAAATTATTTGGAATCTACATCAGAAAGAGGATGACTGATAAGATTTTGTTATTCAGAATAACTGCCATTCCTTAAAAAATGCTATCGCAGGAGGATAATATAGTTTACGATGGGTTTTATATGTTACGTACTCTTCCCTGTTCTTACGTGCGCCGCCCCCGCTCCCCCTCCTCTCCCCCTCGTCCTCCTCCTCTAACATGAAGATGATTTGACGCCCCTAGGCCTAAAATGGTATTGCCTAACAGTAAGCGAATAGGCACTCTAAGAAGCCACATTTATTCCTCATGAATGATCAAGAAATTCATACAATGAAATGTACTACTTTTAATATCTTAAAAACTCAAGATCAATTTGAATACCCTATTGTATGTCCAATATAAATCATGTTCGTATTACGTAATACGTAGTTATCATATTTGCAATATTTGCTATGGATGATGTACAAGGTTATTGAAATTGACATTGGTTGATTTTTTTCCGAAAGTAGTTGCTATTGTGTTGAAAGTGAAAGTATTCGGATTGTCCATACACCCATCTTGAAATTAAAAACATTGTAACAAATAATGATTGGATGGTACATTAAAATCGTAAAACATAAAAGAAAATTGACTAAAACTTCATAAAATTTCAGGATTTATTAATATTTTGATCAGTATTTGATCTTTGTGGGGTCTTTTTCATGCTTTACATAGATTTTGCGTCATATCTTAGAGTAAGTTCAGTGCTGCATTTGAAATTATTTGTTCTTACGTTGCCTCATGTGCACATGTGCCTCATGTCAAAATTATTTGTTCTTACGTTGCCAATAAGTGCACAGAATTAATAATTATGTTCCGATATACTTTGTTTCGACTCTGATAAGGGTTCTTGATAATAACGCCGATAATTGCAAGATTAGAAACTCTGTAAAATGTAATAAACAAATAATTTCCCTTTTAACGACAAGTGGAAAAAACACCAAAGGTTATCTAAAGATTAAAAAAACTATATTAAGCAAAAGAAACAAAACATTTCCTTTTTAACGATGCACTTATTGATTGACATGTGCACACGTAATCCTGGCTGGTCAGAGTCTGTTGATAAACAACACCACACTTTTCTTTTTAACCATCAGACGGAATCGAAAGGAACCATTTTGATTTGTCTACCGAAGCGCGAAGAGTCCACTCCACTCGAGAATGAGTGAGTGGGCGACTATGAGTGGGTGGTTAAGTGGAAAGGGGGAGGGTGTGGTTCTTATGTTCGGACAATATGACGTCACAATGCGTTCCAGAGAAACCAAAACCCGGAAACAACGCCATTGCAATGTGTGGCAATGAACCAATAAACACTTGAATGAACGAACGTACGACGACCTGAACGTGCAGATCTTTTGTGCAGACAGTCAGCAGGGTCAGATTATTGAAACGATATCCGATCAATGCCGCCGATATCTAAGTTTCATGAGATATTCCTGCAATTGATACTGCAGTGACCAAGTCCGATATATTGACCCGGCGACATTACTGAGGGCACTTATTTTTATCAAAAGATATAGGGTTATTACTGCAATTGTATTTTAGATGATGTTTAGGGGAAGGGTTAGGGTAATGGTTAGGTTAGAATTAATGTTAGGGTTAGGGCTGCAATTGTATTTTAGACGATGTTGAGTGGAAGTGTTAGGTTTATTGTTAGGGGCGTGGTTCTTATGCTTCTTATTACGTCACAATTGCATTTTAGACTGTGTTTAGGGTTAGGTTTCAGGTTAGTTTTAGTGCTTGGTCCAAAGTTGGGATGTTGAATATTTACTGCTGCAAGCAATGGTTTGCTGGAACATGGGTCTTGCATGTACACACAGGTGTATTGGCCCAAAGTTAATGATAGTTCACCATTGTTGACATCGAATTAGATTCTAAATAAAAGTAAATTATGAACGACGCTTTAAAAAAAAAGGTTGCTGTTATCCATCTTTGATTTACCACAGTGAGTTCTCTGTAGCATTGCTGTCATTCGAAATAAATCCAGGAGTAATTATCATGTAGTAAAAGATTCGTACATGGAAACGGCATAGATGACCTTAGCAAATGTCAAATCAATATATAAACAAATAAGTGTAGAAATGAATAGATAGAGAAGGAAATAAAATTGGGGTAAGAATCAGATTAAATTGAAATTGTTTTCGATTATGTTAAGGTGAGTATGAGCAGAGTGGTTGATGCGCAGGCGATATACATACAGACAATACAACTCACATGTTGCCCAATTCATAAACGGTTTTTATCTCTACTGATAAATGTAGCGCCGAATGTCAACCATTTCATTTTTACAAAGTACTTTAACTCTGAAAGGGGATGAGAAAATATGAAATTAATCAATTCCATAAATGAAAAGGAAAAATAAATTCAATGAATATATAATTTTTTTCAAAAGAGAATTGTTAGCAAATTGGGTTAATGTGACAGGGGAATGAGATGTTGACGTCTGGCGCGTCATAAATCAATGAATGATATCAAATCATTCAGTCAGTAGTACACCCGAACTATGGGTTAGTATACAAATAATACACAGCAGTGAGGGCATTCGTAACAATTACCCAACCAAACACCCTCGGCTATCGTCTCCTGCGTCACGGTGGTAGACTGTTCCAAAGGTACCGAGTGTGGGTAATTTTACTAATGCCCGAAAAAATGATGTGTAATATTTGTTTTATAAAATGTTGTTTATTTATTTTTATAAAATGATGTTTTACAACCTAATTTTACTAATGACCGGTCATTATCCAAATTACGCGTTAGGCAAAATAAATGCCTGGTCACGTGTATGTCTCAACCAATCATTTGATTAGGATCCATGTCATCATCTTACTTTAATGTATACCGATTCTACTAGCTAGAAGTAAAAAAAGACATTATAGATCAGTGTAAAGAAAGAGACAACCTTCCATTTGTTAAATGTATAAAGTAAATTTCGAAAGCCTTACTGAAACAAAGTGAACTATTTGTTTTTAAAAAGACTTTGTATTGTTCAAGTGATCAAGATTGTTGTACCAATTGGGCTTATTGTGCAAGGTATTAACACATCGTAGTTGTTTAGAACGGATGACACTTTGTTTTGATGCGTTGGGTGTTGCCTATACAACACATTCGCTTTAAAATCATCTGCACGCATCTGTTTTGGACGGTCGCCGTGATGCAAGCTTCTGGCCGCTCTTAATGGGGTCCATGCGCCTTCATTACATGGTGTATTACGCCGACCAAGGACATGATATAATGGCAAATAGAATAGAGGAGTAGATCACAGGTGGAAGAAAACGAATCAATTAAATTAGAGAAGGTGCGAGTGAAAAGAGGACGGAACATTTGAGCCGTGAATGACAGGCGAGAACAAGTATGAATAAAGATGGAGGATTTTAGCCTCTGTCAGGGATTTCGCGATAACTCATAATAAATTGAATATTTTTTGCACACTCCAAGAGCACTACCTAATAGAGGAAGAGGGAATGGAAATACATCTTTTTTGTATATCAATGCGGCCGTTTGGAGGAAGAATCTCCGCCGAGCACGTACTTGTTTAGAATGGTGAAGAGGAGCCGTAGTTCAGTGGTTTAAACACTTTACTGGAGATTGGAAAGTCTTGGGTTCGATCCCTGCCAAGGTTTTAAGTCTTTTAGATAGGAATTCCATCTACAAGGATTCTCTCTACCTAATAAATGGGTACCCGGTAAGATGTAAAATTGATTGTGGTTTGGTCAGCGTAGTGTGCTTCTGTATATAGACTGAAATGCTCCCTAGGGAGTCAAGAAACTGCACACAATGTGTGGCGTCAAGGATGAATTCGATGGCCGGGGTAATAATATATCTGTAAAGTACTTATATATATTAATGATAATATCTAGGCTAGCTATAAAGTGTCAGATTCTTTTCACTTCCCTAACAAAAACAAAATGGTATGGAAGGGCATGGCCCTTGGAAGCGTGTGTGCTGGGGGTCTTGCAGCACCCCGGAATTTTTCCAGGGGGGGGGGGCATAGCACCCCCTGCAATTTTTTTTGTTATGATATATTTAATATGTATCATTATATGCTTTGATTTTTTGATTTTTTTTTTTTTTTTTTTAATTAAAAAAAAAAAATTGTGGTAATTGGTGACCCAAAATGACAGACTTTACCCCCCCCCCCCCCACCATACCGATCGACAAAATTTTCAAATTTTGGGACACACACAAAAAAAAATGTCCTCTGACCCCCCCCCCCCCCCCCCCCCCCCCCCCTCCCCCCCCCCTCCCCCCCGCTTATTCAGCGGCCGACTGAGTCGTTGCAAAAAAAAAAAAAAATGTGCATGAAGGATAAATCTATAAAACATGAACTAAGTATAGGATTTCCCGGCCAAATTCGCGAGTTTGTCATTCGAATTCATTTACTTTGCATTTAAGTTAGCGCAGATCAGCTTTGCCATGCCAATTATCATTCAATTTTCCCGATTTTGTATTTAATTTAGGATTTTGGTCGAAGGATTTCATAGATCTGTCATTCAATTTAGAAACTGCTCAACTAGCATTCAAATTAATCGTCACTTGTCGAGGCGTCAATTTTATCATTCAAATCAACACCTGTCATTCGTATTCGAATTATGTTTATTCAAGTTAGGAATGTTAGGGGGAAGAAATGCAACACACGTTTACAGCTTTAAAAAAATGCAATTAAATACATGATTTGCCATTGGGGTCTTTTCTGTTATTCAATTTATTAATTTTGAGGACAAAGCATATGTTTGTATTCAGACATTAGGTAAAGAAGGGGCGAAATCAAGGGATATGACATCTCTGAACGGACATGTTCATATACACCGGAAAAGTGGGAATACAAAACCACCTACCCCAGTCACAATATTGTACTCTTCCTCCATCATGAAATTGTGATAAATTTATGATGAAACACAGAACAAACAACTTCCTTACATGAAAATTTACACAAATATTGAGACCATCAAGTCCGTAAATGTAAGTCTTTTTTTTGTAACAATCAAACTCAAAGGCTGATGAATATTTGATAAATCTAAAAGTATATAAAGAGTATAAATGCAAGAAAATAAAATAAGATGAAATACACATGAAAAAAACGATCTTGAAAGAAAAGGAATGAGCTATAAAAAGTGTTTAATAAACGAGAAATGTATATTGACCATTAATTTTAGTGCACAAATTGCTAATTTGAATGCTACAAATGAATTAGAATGCTAGAAGTACACGGTCGCGATGTCAGAAAATCGTGTTGCGCTAAATCGAATGACCAAATAGCGAAAGAAGCACTTTGTTCATTAATTGGAATGAAACATACATAGATTCTAACGAAAACTTCATAGATTTGAAATCTAGAAAAAGCAATATAAACCCGAGATGAATTTGAATGACAAACTCGCGAATTTGGCCGGGAAATCCTATATTACAATACAACAAAAGCAACTACAATAAGAAGGAAAAAAGTGGGGAAAAGGAATGGGAAAGGAAGGGAGAAGGCAAATCAACATATATTTAAAAGATGATTTGTATATGTTCTTTTTATAACTGAAAGACTTTTGGTACATACCAAGGTATTCGAGAGATTATTCCACTTGATCGGCCCTGGGTATCTGATAGTACATCTAGAGACATTATATTTTCAATAAGGAACATACAAATTATTGTTCTGCCTTATATCATAGTTTTTTTGTCCTTTATGAAAATATTATCTATACATTTCGGCGAGGTGTTATTGTTTAATATATTGATACGTAAATGTGCAGGTTAAACATTTTTAAATATCATATATAGTTAAAAATTGATATTTTTAAAACAAAGGATTTGAATGAATGTAAGGCTTAGAGTGCGTAATTATCCTGATTGCACGTTTTCGAAGAATATGAATACAATTTGAAAGATATTTTGCACAATTTCCCCATAAAATGTTGCAATACATAAAGTGAGGCAATATCTTAGTAAAATATAAATTTAAAAGGATATGTGTTGGTATAATTGCACCTATTCTACCGATTGCACCAATTGTTCTTGATATTTTACAACTTATGTCATCTACTAGTACGTGATATTTCTAGGTCGAATGATTATCCAATATTACTCCCAAGAACTTAGTTTTTTTTACAACTGGAATATCAAAACCAGCAGTTTTTAAATTTATGCAATTTATATCAATACATTAATTTTTGGTGTGGAATACCATGCATGATGTTTTATCAGTATTCAGTTTTAATTTGTTAGCTAAAAACCACCGGTTTCTCTTGCAAAATTCCTAATTTAATATTGCACAAACATCCAGTATATCCTTTACAGTTATAACAAAATTGCTATCATCTGCATACAAAACTGAATCTAAGATATTGCTGACAAACTGTGGGTCATTTATATACATACTATAAAGCAAAGGGCCTACAACAGATCCCTAAGGAACACCAATATTAATATTTTGTATAGGGGATGAATACCCATTAATATGTACAAACTGTTTGCGATTGTGAAGATAGCTCTTAAACCAATCTAAGGAAGTACTTCTGATACCCTAATATCTCAGTTTCTGTATAAGAATGTCATGGTCTATATGCAATCAAACGCTTTTGAAAGATCAAGGAAAGTGTCAAGAACAAATTGTTTATTCTCAAACGCATTAGCTGTTAATATTATCACAAAATTTGATTAATGCCATATAGGTTAAGTATCTAGGTCTAAAAACCAAATTGGTTTTAGATATGATATCCTTATGACATGAATATGACAAAAGACGTTTATGAACAAACAGCTTAACAATTTAGATAAAATGGAAATGGGTCTATAGTTAGATTAAATGGACTTATTCCCCTTTTTATATATGGGTACAATTTTACAAATCTACATAGAGGTGTAACTAAATAAGAAATAGGCTTTTTAAGAACGCTGCATTCAATTCCATCATACCCCGGGATTTGAATTTTGTTCAGTATTCGCTAACCAAGGTTCTGATAATGCAATATATGAAAATGGGCAAGAATTACTGGCAAGAACATTATAGAAGTTATCAAGATTTATCTTGATATTTCTGCAATTTAAATGTACCATGGATCAAACTCTTTTATTTTTATTTTTAAAATCCTTTACGACATCATTATACGGTATTCATTTGGTAGAACATAATCAGCATCATCAATTGAGGTATTATCTGATTTGCCATGTTTATCCTGGATATCTAGTTATATGCATGTAGAACATTCATGAGTAAACGTAGTTGAGATTTGACGTCGACAAGTAATACATAGATTGGGGTAAGGAAACATAATTATATACAAATTATTACAACATGAAAAAGCAGCTGAGAAATATATATAACATAAAATTCAGTAGACTGTACGTAGAGCAGTGATTGCTCATTAACAGAACCATTGTTCCAGGATGAAGAGAATTAATCAATGAATCACATGAGATCAGATAAATGCCGCTACGTTTACACCTTGTTCCCGACGGAAACGGCAAACACGTTTCAGGCCACCTTGGACAAAACGAGATGGACGTGAAACAACGCAGAAGGGCGGAATGGGCAAACGTGACAGGCCGTGATTGCCATGGATGGCGGGTCAGAGTTTTCGACCGTCAACAATTTGCCACGGCGGTCACGGTGCGCAAAAGAAACCTAGTAGAACGTAGTAAAAACGGGTTGAGCGCAACAAAACGTTACAGTACGTAATATGCCGCAAACAAACTAGGAGGCGGACCGTATTGGGACGATTTACGGGCCCGGCGCGTTTAGGCGCTTTGCGTTCTACTATACGAGCTGACATGACGCGCTGGTCTCAGGATACAATGATTGCTATTGCTTAGGAAGCCTTTTTTGTTTTATACTGTGGGTACAAATGTGCTTCAAAGCTGCCCGGCGTCGAATTTTCATCCATAGAAACCCTAGGCAGAACTTGAAAAACGTGATAGACCTTGATTAGAACGCGAGAAATGTGAGGGACCGCACCAGAACGTGATGGGCCGGCAGGGAACGTACTGGCATCTGTTGTAGACCACAGGCCGAACCTTAGTGTGCCTTGGAGCCTCCGGGACCGCATCCCCTTTCCCTCCCATGGCTCATCACGGAAACCGTGATAGACTGTGAGCAAACTGCAAGACTGTGGCAAGACCTAACAAAACTTGAATACAGAAGAAAAAAAGGCCGAAATCCAACGGCGCACTACGTTGCATTTTAGATGATGATTAGGGGAAGGGTTGGGTAACGTTAGTTTTAGTGTGAACGTAGCATAAGAAATATATGTCTGGTTCAAAGAGATTTTTAGTCTTCCTCACCGTGAATCACTTTGGTCACTTCGTTTTTTCTTCTCACATTTCACTACCCCCCCCCCCCTTAAAGATGTTAGATTTAAGGTACAGTATGGTTAGGTTGAGTTTTAAGGTTATTTTTCTTGTTATTGATGTAGGCCTATATTTGTATGTCTTTTTTGTTTTAATTCAACGAAGGTCTTCGGATTCGCTTTAATTATTGAAAGATCGTTCATGGCTTTCCTCAAATCTTGAGTTGTTACATAAATGTAGAACTTAGCAAATAATTTGTTTATAATTTCAATCTTTAATCATATCATTGTCTAGGCCAACAAGGCCAATGTAGACGATGCTACCATGTAAACATAAAACTACAAATTAATAGATAAATAAATAGAGCGATTCCCTGGATTCCCTGCACGTGTTATGAATATATTTTGTGTGGACCGCACACCGGCTCCATGTTATGCTACATACGCCACCGATTCACATGTATTTCGTATTAAGCTTCAAATTAGTGTACAATTATAAGACGAGATCGAAATCTACCAAATGAAGCACAAATAATCGAAAGTTGTATAGGAAGACGAAAATTTCAAGCCGAGCAATTAATGCTTATCGAAAGAGCGGAATAAGAAGAAGAAACAAGTTGATGATCCAGGTAAGATATGCATTAGTACAAGTTAGTAAGAAGAATAAGATTACAATCATATGGTATTCATTGCAACAGATTAGCATCGTTATTGCCGCTCTCTTTCTTATCTTCGTGGGATTCTGGAAGAAAATGCCGAAGATTGGATGAAGTCAGGTTCTTCATATTCGAATAGTAATTTATTCGTCTTCATTTTCTCCTCGCTTTCATTTTAATGTTTCAATTTCTTCTCTCTTGCAACTTGGATTATTTTCCTTGAATTATTTGAACGTCTGTTTCTGTCTTAGACGAAACCATGGCAACAAAGAGGGTAATAAACGCGACGCTGTAATGCTTGCAGTTTGTGTGGGAAGTAATTTACAACTTGTAATCTCGTGAGTTTCGTGTTTCGAGCAACAGGCATTGTGTAAGCCAATAACTATAATAACAGATGAAATTTACACAAGATTGTTACACCAATGTGTTTGTTTTATTTGAAGTATTTTACCATCTGATGTAGCAAAGTTTTGGTAAATCAATCAAGCGTTACTAACCAGGACATTTACTCAGACAAGTTAAAAATTAAGTTCATGGACTTTTACGTTTAGACAAACACTCCCTGGACAAATCAACACGAACAATAATAGTAGGACAACTATTCCCGGACAGATAATGCCAGAACAATTACACACGGACGACACCAGATAAACTGTCCCCAGAAGACTACTCCCAAACAACTACCCTATCCACCCACAAACATTTATTACCGTAAAAAACAACATATATAAATATAAATAGAATATACATGTATAGGAAATCATGGAAGGGGCGTACAAAAGGTACGCACTTGTGCCTGTTTAGTCAGGTTGAACAATTTTAACTCACAGTCAACAAATTTTCTTTCTGCTACAATGATCAGTTACCATAAATAGAAAGTAATTAAAACAAAAAAGAATACAAAAGGAATAATGTAAGGGGCATACATAATTTAGAGGCACGTGTGGCCTTTAGACAAATGGAACGATAATAAATCATAATCAGCAAAATTTCTTCCAATTTTTCTTTCCGCTACCAGAAGTCAAGCCCATCTGATTATGTTGAGATGGGAAGTAAGACAAAGGTTGTATCAGGATAAATATTTTTTTCTTTGTACTCTGAGGATGAAAAACCCTCCTGCAATTTTGATAGGATTGACGTAGATTAAGCTTCTTCTCTTGCAATAAATTGATTTACATGAATGCCCTTTCAATTTTACATGTTTTGTAATGAGAAATGCTCGCTTCTAATATGATGTTATGTTGGATAAGTAGGTAAAACCATGATCACATAAGCGTATGATATATGATAGATCGAATGCAGATCAAATCAGACTTCTTGACATTTCTATTCGAGTTGCAAATAATGCTTTGGATTTCGGTAGATCGGTGCAGAGATTCGGGGTATCATATTACTGAATCATCCTTTAGTTCACCATAAAATCGCCCTTTCCCCATTAAAAGAAAATCACCCCTAAGTACGCCCACTCCTTGCAGCACACGTCGTACGTCTACTTATGTCAAGGTTCTGCAGGCATGCATTTATTTAATCAGCCAAAATTGGGTTCCTCAGCCTTTAATGAAGGAGAGATCAAATGTGCACTATCGAAAATTTCATCTTAGTCCTTTATGCCATCAATATATGAATGATAAAGGAGGCACTTTGTGGCAGAGTTATTTTCGTACAGTGAATTTTATACGGGATTCAGCGAGAGATTCCTATGCTCTTGCCTCACAATGTATTACAAGGTAGAAGAAGATTTGTCTAAGACGAAATTAATGCTGTTTTGGCATTTCAAGCTTGCATATTATGAGCTTTACATGTACGTCATATTTAATGTCAAATATGTCATAACAACTTCTTACATATTCAACCTGCTCTTTCAATAGTTTATTATTTAGAATGATACTTTTCTATATCACATGAATAGTATGTTGACACTTTAAAGATTTCATGAAGCGGACGATTGATGTAGACTACTTATACAATACTCTTCGTACACCATGCGTCACATCAATGGCGTTATTGCGTAATCAAAGCTCGAGGGAGCTAACTTGTGCATGCGTTCAGATTTGAAGCGGTAAACCGCGGTGTTTTTTAAATGACGATTCGATGCGTATTCATTCTGTACTTTATTACACAGAACTCAGTGAATACACGCAGGACCTTTGTTGCGCGCAGTTGTCATGCGTTCACACGTAACCGCGTCGGATTCTTTTTTTTTTCTGTTTCATTCTATGCATTAAATAGCATGGTGAAAATTTAAACGAACGTTTCATGCCTAACATGGTAGGAACGAAATGTGAAATAGCCTAATTCTTCTAAATTAAATCTGTTGAAAAATACGTGCATTCTTGTGTTACCTGCATAGGCAAAAATATAAAGATTTTTTTTTTTTTAGAAATACACCCAAACATATTCGGTTGGCCTGAATATTTCTTTCATTTTCCTTTTTTTATTTAAACGATACTGGCGCTACACTTCCTTTGAAAGACAATCTGCATTTGAAATTCTCCACCCATGCAATGTGAAAAGGAAAACAATCCTTGAATGCCAGAGCGCCTTATCAGTGCCGTTCAGCTAATGCCAAGGTATTAATTGTACTCTCTTAGAGACGTTAGTAATATTAAGCGCTATATTTGTAAATATTATTATTATTATTATTAGTCAGTTTTTTTTTAGGAAAATCACATCAAATCCCAATCTCGGAAGATCTTGGTAGAACTGCACGCCTATTATTGCTCTACAAGATACACCATGACCTTATCTCTGTAGAGAGTATCAAGATACAGCTCCCGCCACCCTCCTCATGCAGAAGGGATCACGACCAACACTTCGTCCTTCCACCCTTCCAAAATCATCAAAACTTCTTCCTGCCAAGCACCATGAAGCAGTGGAATGGACTTACCAAGGACGTCTTCGAGGCCAATACCATCGATATCTTTGTGTCAAGGATCTCAAAATAGCAAGGACAGTAATATATTTATTACTTTTGTTGGTTTATTTGTTTGATTTTTCCATTAAAAAGACGAGTCAGTTTAGTTTTAAAGGAAACATATTACTATACGTATTCACTCGGGGTCCTTTTTGGTTAATATGTTTTATTTAACCTCAACGAGAGAAATCAGTTAATCCAAAAGAAAGCAATTTACTGCAACGTGCAACGCCGACTTCCCCTAAACGTGACTGAATAATCAGCTAAATAATCAGCATGTTGATTGCGGTCGCTCATCAAGAAGAAGAAGAAAAAGAAGACATCTAGAAGAAAAAAATAATAAGAAGAGGATTAAAAGTTATTTTTTATTCTTTAAGTATAAGTACTCCTATAAAAAAAGCTCACGTAAGGCATAAACAAACCACGGCTGAAAGTGAAAAAATAATCCATAAATCATACTGACATAACAGAAGCTAATTACAGATATTTATCCCTAAGGCAATTTAACAGGTGTATTAAAGTAGAAATACGTCATTATGAATATGATTATTCGCCCGATTCACAAGTTAGTTAATTGCCTCGAGCATAATATATTCTTGAGGGGATTTGTTGTTTGTTTCGAAAACAAACAGGCAATAAAACAATAATACTAGTATTATAAGGAAACAGCATAACTTTCTCATATTATACTGTTTCCTTTAATGGCCTTGTTCTTTAATAAAGGATGAGATATATGTAAAACATTGATACATTAAGCTTGCGTATGCACCGGCATCTAAATAGATCTGTTTATAACGCCACCGCCTTTTTTTAATAGCTTTTTCATTCGTTTCTTTTTCTTTTTTGTTATTAAAAAATTCATTACACTCCCTAATTATTTCAAAATAGAGGAATATGATATGCTTTTGATACATGTCTTAGAAATTAAATTGATGTTTTGGAAACTGCACCATTTCTTGACTTTTGAAGGTACTGTAAGGCCTTGTTCAGATATGGCGCGGTGAACCGCCGCGAAAATAAAACCGCGGTGTTTTTTTTTTAACCTGTAAATTGAATGGGAACTGCACAATATAAGAGTTGCTCGTATTTACTAATACCCCCTTCACATACACGGATTTTTCTTACGAGTCCTTACGGATAGTCAACTCGTAGTCAGTCGGAAGCATTCGTAAATAACTCGCTGGTATCCGTAAATAACTCGTCAGAACTCGCAACAACTCGTAGACACTCTTAAGGATCCGTGAAAGGAGAGGCAAATTTTTTGACATGTCAAAAATCTTCTTACGATTGTCCACGGATTGATTTGTCCGTAAATAGCTCGTAAATAGCTCGTAACCGACCGTAACCATCCGTAAACTGCTCACAAGAATCTGTAAATGACTCGTAACAGATATTTGTAACGATTCGTGTACGATTTGTTTACGGATTATTTACGGATTATTGCGAGCAGTTTACGGATGGTTACGTGTGCTTACGTGTTGTTTACGATTTTACGATAGCTTTATAGAATGATACGGGTTATAACGAGCATTTTACGTGAAGTTATGAGTACTTTACGAATAGATACGTATACTTCACGTATGCTTACGAACTTTTTACGATTTAGGGAAAGGTATAAAAGCTGCAAATTTGAACACTTCATTTTCAGTTGTTATTTTTTGGCTAAAAATCGTATGGACTCGTAAATACTCGTAACTTACTCGTAACAATACGTAAACAGGTCGTAACTAACACGTTAGTTGCTCGTAGTTATCCGTTACAACTCTTAACAAATCGTGGACTGTTGCCGTAATTACATCGTAATAACTCGTAATAATCCGTAATAAACCACAAACAGCTCGTAATAACTCTTAAACCGGTCATAAAAGTGGCCAAATCGTAAGGATCCGTGAATTTGTGCGATCCGTAAGGACTCGTAAGAAAAATCCGTGTATGTGAAGGGGGTATAGGCTATTATGTAAGAAACAATGTGAAGCGCATTACACGATACGTCACTCTAACAAAACACCGGCATGGTTTTCCCGTGACATATCTGAACGAGTCTTAAAGATACCATGTCCCTTTTGCAGCCAACATCAAATTTTATAGAACTTTGCAGGAAGTGTGAATATGTAATGTATGTCATATCTCTGAAATTTAAACATTAGCAGTGTCCTAGTTTTCAAATTATGCGAGGAAACCCAATACTTTGATAGACTTCACTGTTAGACAACGAAATCTTATTTTCTTTGGTAATAACAAACATAAAATGAGTGGTAACAGGTACATGAGCATTTGTGTACATCAATAACCCACTTTAATGGCCAAAATTAAACTGATTGCATCTTTGTGCAGCACTAAACGTACGACCATTCGATAAAAGGGTCTGGAAATCAGAATGTTACTTAGGTGATTGCAATCACTTTAGTCGATTCGACAACGAATGGTCGTTATTTTCCCACTAAAAGCCATTTTCAAGCCCTTTCGTTTTGAGGGAAATTCTAAATTAGTATTGTCTTTCAAAAGCAGTTGGAATTTAACCTTTACATTTTTTGGCCTGCAAATGGGAAATCGTAAAGCTATTACCTTTTGGCTATTTTCTTGAAGCGATATTTTCAAACTAAAACTGATTAAAGGCCCTATTTTTTCATTGTCATACTATCACGATATAGAGTGTGTACAAAAAATAAGGACACATTCTGAAAAAATCCTCCACAATTATGATTTTACGATAGCTGCATAATGTTTTTCTTTTGAAATTATGGGTGAGGATCTATTCAATTAGACGGCACTAAAAGTAGTGACAATATTTTTTCGCTCGAGAGACGACTGGCTAATTCATAAATCATGCAGATGCAGTAAAATTATCATTTTGGAGGATATTTTTCAAGTACGATTTTTTGTTTTACAAAATAGAAACTGTACTACCAAGGAAGCCTCATGAGCATCAATGCTGTTCTTCATGAAGGCCCTGAAGTACGATCAAATGCAAGAGTCAATTTAACAAATCTCTTACAGCTCTTTGAAAAAAATGTCTGATGGTTTGCTTTTATGGTATGTAAGTAAAAAACCAGAGAACCGACGCCTTTAAGTCATCTTCAGGGCAATGGGGATTAATGCCCTAGCGCATCGACCTAGTTTTTAACCCGGAATCTCGGGGACACGAGAGCACTGCTCTACAAGAGACCTACGCGCGATCAAATTTATTAATTCTTCTTAATGTTCGCTAATATTATTTCTTACCTCACTTTCAACGAGGGTCCTGGGAGCGAATATTTTAGTTCCGCCCTGTTAGAGTGGTCGTTTCAAAATTGAAGTTAGGAAGTCCGTAAGAGTAGGGAAATGAACGAGAATCAATTGTCACTGAACTCTGTGTCGTATAATCAACGTAAGGACCATCAACAAAAGGGGCGGACAATTCTGAAAAATTGACAAGCACAAACAAAAAATGATAGAAAATTAAAAAAAAGAGGAATACCAATGAAGAAGAACAACAACACAACAGAACAGAACTAAGGGAAAAAAGGTCCTCAAACTCTAAACCAACTAATGATCGCAGTATGCCTGTAACCAAAGTTTATGGTTATCATTCTTGGTTAGGTATATTGAGGGTTAGTAATTAATCGTACGATTGATTTCTTCGATTGACTGCACATAATTATTATGGCCACTTATACAGCCCTCATATTCGTCACGCAGTTGCGCTCATCACGCTTTTATATAAAGGAATTTTAGATTCTGCACGATGAGAACGTGGACTGCCCTTTTAAGGCAATGTGACGTCCTTTTAAGGCACTGGCAGTGACATTACATTGCCTTAAAGGGGCATTCCACGTTCTCGTCGTGCAGAATCTAAACGTCCCTATTATAACCCTGGTTCTACCCGAGCTGCCAAAGTAAGTAGCGCTCAAGCATACCAGGTACCCATTTACACCTCGGTGGGGTGTGGCAAAGGTATGTAAACATTTTGCCAAAGGACTTAGTGCTGAGCTGGGATTTGAACCCCTACCTCTTGATTTACAGTCCGGTGACTTATCCACTCGACCATAAAAATTATTCGTAAAAATCAATACAAGCAATCACAAAAGTCAATCGTACAACCAATTGCTAAGCTTTGCGTTACGAGATTTTGCTCCTGCGAAAACAATTAAGGCTCTTTTAGTTAGGACGAGGAAACCTGAAAGTGTAAATACGCTTAATCATCTTGGTATCTTCCAACACCGAACTCACTGATTACGCGCAATTTCTTTATTGCGCGCAGTTGCCATTCATTCATTTACACGTAAAAAAACAACTTTCGGCGGCTTTTTTTGCGGCTGTATACCGCGCAAAATCTGAGCAAGCCTTAAGAGTCTAATTTACACCACTCTGGTACAATGACTTGTGTAGTGATGCAAGCTTTTAAAGATGAGATGGTGGTGATTAACAGTGGTAATTACGGAAATCCATCACATATTAGGTATCTCAAGGTGTCTGACGATTGAGATCGACTTACATCCTATCCCTAACGAACAACATATTGAAAAGAGAAAGAGCGATATAATGCTGGTGTGATGGAGGGTATTCGCCGCGCGCGAAATACAGATAGTCTCGATTCAAGCAACTTGATCAAATTTGATTCATCAGATTGATTTTTTCTGTTCGGACCTGCTCACCCGGAAAGTCCATTAACAAAAATTATGTATTCACATTCCCAATATGATAGATATATTAGCTGTTCAAAACATTTGAAATATTGAAAACTTATTATGATGTAATGGAGGCCAAAAAAAGTTGGAATCAAGTTTGTTTCCGGAGACTACGTTCTCATCTGCTTCCGAACCGATAACTCATTACGTAAATTAGAAATCGAAAACCGATGAAAATTCCGCGTCGTGGTAAAATGCCATCTTTGAACATCCTTTTCTTTCTTTCCATCCATCTTTCTCTTATTTCTTATTCCAATGGATGAGAGACTCATGACGATGAAACCGGATGCCGAGGACAGGTTATTGGCAAGCGAAAAATATTGTTCCCGAGGGGTGTAGTAACTTGTGGCGAATGAATCGAGAAATAATGGCCCACTTAATATAACAGGACACCCGGAGGAGACGAGGGATGATATTCACTTTACATAGATTCTTTTCGAGATTTCAATTTGAGCCGATAACATGGATAGAGTCGAGAGCCAAAACGAACACTAAGTAGATGAAGATTGAGTGAGAAAATGGAAACATATGGATCAAACAAGAGCAATGATTGTTTGTTTCCTGCTCTCGTACGCGATACAAAAAGGCGTCGCTTTTGATTGGAGTTGGGGGAAGAGAAGCGAATGAGAGAAAATCGGTTCGCAATCTCCTTAATTAACTTCTCCCAAACGAGAAAAACATTTACCTGTCACCTGCTATTAAGTGGAAACTATTTGAAAGCAAGAAAGTATTTCAAGGTAATATTTCACCCACTATTGCTATCAGTCACGTGATTTATAAGACCGTGACATGAAATACGAGCTGTTGGCGCCATTTTAATGCGTCGATCACGTGGTCATTTAGCACTGTGATGCAAATGACCCGACACCGTTTCGGTCACGTGGTTTACACCCTTTGGTGCTCCGAGGTCGTTGAAGTAGTAGACAGAAAACAATGGTAGTGGAATATTGAAGAACTAACGGGAGTGTTAGTAAATGCATCTCCCCAGTATTTCGAAGTTCAGGATGGTTGTGGGGTGGTGGGGGGGGGGGGGGGGGAGGAGGGGGGGGGGGGGTAAGGGTGGGGAGTGGACCGAGAGGGAGAGGTGCAAACCCATCATTTCATTTACCTGGGTTGAATCGGACATGTCCGGGAACCAATAAAATGTGGTTTTGTTTTAAAGTTATGTTAATAAACAATGAATAGTTTAACAATGATAATAACAAATTTCAAGGTTGACATTTCTAACGATAATGATAACCTCAGTAGCTTGTCCAAAATTTCATAAGCATGAGGCAGAGGGATCGATGCCAACTCTGATTAAATCTAAGATGAGTCGAGAAGGTCAACAAATAACGGTGTAGCTAATTGTTATTACTTGATTCTTGAGCTATTTATTTTCAACATGATCGCAAGGACTTTAGAAGAAAAAAAAGCCATATTTCAATAACCTTAAATGTGCGTAAATTTGTTTAACATGCAACATTACCATGGCATGTTACGTAATCAGAAAACAATTTCTATCGGCAGTAAAATGAAGTAATTGAAATTTCCCTTGAGTCGATTTCTTGAAAGTCTGCGATCGCTTTTTATTTTCGTTAAAAAAAACAGACCTCAAGTTTCCATTTAGAATCTATCAGACTTCTAGTGAAGCCTAATTAGTAAGCCTAATATGCTCTTACTTTGACATTTAGAGTTTATTTTTTCTTTTCTTTTCTTGAACATGCTGAATGACATGATTTGCCCCTTGAATGCACTTTCATTCACAATTCAATTACGCACAGCTGATGGTTGCTGTCATTTATACGAACGGTTAAAGCATGATTTAGGAGGTGGATATGGAATTGGATCTATCAGAATATGTTGATCACTATTTGGTCCGACGGAGAGCACATTTTATTAATATTTCATTTTATTGGCACCGTTTAATTATTAGGGCGTTTGGACCGCAAAAATATTCACATTATTTCATTTTCTCCAACTGATAATGCATATGGTGAAACAAGCTTGACTAGTAATAGTAGTAATAGTAGTCATATTTCTATTTTGAAATATTGTTTCCTAATAATTGTTGTATTTCCAAAGTTGTTGTTACAGCAGATGACTCTTTTCAGCTATCGGTTCTGTAATTGTTTAAGAATTAGATATGAATATTTTCTTTGCTTAAAATATAATGAGATGAGTAAAGAAACTTTGAATTTCCAAAGTAACAAATGTCCTCTTAAAAGACAAAACATAAGAATATTCAGGTAATTACAAACTCTCTTTAAGAAACTTAATATTCTCAATGTTTATAATCTCCATAATTACAATTTAGGTATCTTCATGTTGTTGTATGATTAAAAAATTCTTACTCACAATATTCAACTCAGTATTTAGCAAAAATAGCAATTTTCGTGATTTTTATTGATTATGGATGCATCTCATTTTCTAAAAAAATAACGACATTCAAGAAACCGTCTCAGGGAAATATATACCACCAGAAATAGTAATTCCTTTAACTCTTCAAATAAAAGTTAAAAAGTATTGGTTATTTAATGACTCAGATAAAAATGTGGGTAAATTCTTTAAGAGGAAGTTTCTATATGTTTAGTAATAAACTATTCTCTGTGGTAATTTGTTAACACTATTGTATTTGTTCATGTTTACAAGTTTTACCTTACTTTTTATGATACGTATATACACCACATTTAAATCAATCTTTTCTTCTTTGTATATTTGCATGTACCATGTTATTGCTTTTGTTAATATAATTGTCATGCTTTATACATGATTTTTTTAAATGGATGTGTGGAAATAAATATTAATTTAATTTAAATGTGATGTTAACTACTGTATTTTCTTGATGGTATCATATATTTCACGATTACGTTTAATCTTTGTCATTTAGCAAAGGCATTTAAAGAAAGTATTTATTTCGTATGGATCTATACATTACGATTCACTATCTGTCTTATTGTCTAATTTCATAATTTCCGAAAAGGAGATTAATTAGTGTTGCATTGGCGATTAAGGACGACCCATCTGAAAACCAAAAGGAAAAAGTATGCAATTGTATATCTACAGATATCAAGTTGAACGTTACCGTAATCGTTATTTCTCATCAACCTGAATTTCCATTTAAAACCCCCCAAAATAAAATATTGTCATCTCCCTTTCTTAAATGTCGCACATGCACAAATTTGTTTTCGAAGTTCTTTTTTTCCAACATATACATTTGATCTAATAGTAAAACCAAAACAAAGTAGACGTCACTTTTGATTATTGCTTAGTGCGCTTCATATGGTATTAACTTATGACAAATTGATCTACGTATTTCGTTAGCATAGCCTAGGGGTATTCTGGTAGATCTTTATTACGCTTTATCTCGTTTTACCATTGAATAAAACATATCAAAGACTTAGTTTTGCCTTTAGTAAATTGCCTTGCTACTCTGAATAATGATGATCTTGGTCATGTTTGTATAAGTGAAAGCTTCCATAAGTGAAATATATGTGCAACATTCCGGAATAAAGCCCGAGTTTGTTGACTTTTCGCAGATTTCGAGCATCCCATCCAGTGAATCCAGTCTGTATCGTCTGTCTGAATCAGTTTGGCTAGTTGTTCGTGACATTTCAACTTATCTACGTCGTATCTAGAATATTCATCCATATTTGTAGGGCATAAAGATTCAACTTTGGAGAGTGGTTCATGCAAGTGCAGTTCTAGATGTTTGTAGGGGAGGAGTTTGGGAGCTTGGGGGTTCTTGCTTTCATTTTGTACATGCGCCTCGCTTAAAATCATTTATTAAGGTGATGCTTTTTTTTGGGGGGGCGGGACTTGGGCCCTTAACTCTCCTCTAGAACCGATATTGGTTATTTCAACGAGTAGCACCTTAGCATATCAAAATTTGAGAATGGAATTCAAAGTGTCATTTATGATCTGCATCTGCAGGAATCGCTTATAATGTGCCGTAAGGTTATTCTCCCAAAAGTGATATCGACATGGGTGAGGTTTATTTCATGAAAATTTCGTGAATCGTTGCGTATCCAATTAACTGGTGATGACGCGAATCCAAATCCTTGGTTCAGTCTATACATCGTTTAAAAAAAAAATGTTATTTAGCGTTTTTTATCATGAAATAGAACTAAGGCAATAGCCTATAAGATTGGAATATGGCAAATGTTTTCCTAAATTTATTGATTTGGGTGCCTGGTATTCTAGACATATCACTTGAGACTATTTAGATGCATCCATACGAGTGTATAATACAATGCGGTAAAGCCCTAAAGTGTTGGGAGCCCCAAATTCGCAAAAGAAATGGCACAATTTTACTTAAATTATATCATAATGTGATAGAGGATTTCACCAAAAACAGACTTCTGCCAAGATTTCCCCGAAATAAATGTGTTTGAAGACAAATATTGATAAAAGAAAACACAACTTGGATTTATTGTTGTACGCAAACAATCTAAATCATTTGTTATGAAAATATGTGTCTTAAATGGCATCCTCTTTCATATTTTGGTACAGTTTAAGAGAAATTTTGTGTGTGTGTGGCTCCTAACACTATAGAGGGGCTTTAAATTTGCCAGATCAGGAAAGTTGATATATTTGGGACACCATCATTTCATACTTTGGCAGCTAGGTGTCTGAATATGTAATTTGTATATCTTTATATGTTTTTATGATAACATTACAATTTAACCATGATAATAAAAGTGAATTTGTTCTTTTGCTTGCTTGCCAGGCTCTCTCGTAAAGTGTAAAAACTTGAAAGTTAATATTCTGACAAGAGACGTCAGCCTCTCCCTCCCTTCGCGAAATGTGACCATGCGTCTATTGGTGTAGCGTTTGATCCTGTGTTGAAGTTTGGAACTTGGCTATCATGATTATAGAAGGAAACTTATGGTGGAGCATGTGACGTACAAGCGAAAATATAAAAGCGTTCTGATAAAAAGTGTTATCAAACCGGATCAGGAATAGATATTCTTGGTATCCATACCGACTCTCCTCCATGATTTGATTATATAACTTATTCAGGATCGAAAGAAGTCGTATATTGACATACTTGTCAATTGTGACAATATTCATCTCCTTATGTAGACTACGAATGAATCCCATATGTCTCATGATTGTGAATGATTTGATGTTATCAATGAGATGTCATCTCTTAGACATGGGTCTTCGTTGGTTAACCAACAGGTATCATAAGATCATGAGAGGAACATGGTGTATTTTGATGTGTTCATCAGTTCATGGAGTATGTTTATTAGAGAGAGACCGGGAGAGAAGGAGATAGAAAGGGAAATATAGGGGGCACGGAGAGACAAAGAAGGGGCGGGGGAAGAGAGTTTTAACAGGGAGAAAAGGGGGAGAGAGAGAGAAAGAGAAAGAGAGGGGTGCTGGGGGCTGTTGGGAAACTGAAGAAACAAGGAGAGAGAGAGAGAGAGAGGGGGGGGGGGTATACGGACTGCTACTACTACTACTACTACTACTACTACTACAACTACGACTAAAACTACGACTATGACTACGAATTCGACTACTACGACTACAACAAATAATAATAATGATAATAACAGTAACAATTATGATAATAATGATGATTTAAAAAATAATAATAACAGTTGATTCTTATAATGGCGCACATGTCTGTCACGCCATGACGCTCCATGTGCTCCAACATTGTGTATAATAATGCTCTCGTATATCGGGTACCCATTTACACATGGGTGGAGAGTGGCAAATGTGGAATAATGCCTGGCCATAATGACGTTAGTGCCGGGCCGGGATTCGAACTCTCAATCCTCTGCTTGGGAGTCAATAGAACGACACACTGTCCCACGACACCTCAACTAAACACCTGCTGAAAAAGAAAAAATAGAAGGGTGAGGAAATGGAGAATAAATAGAAGAGAGAAGGCTTAGCTATGGTAGAGAGCTAGATAGAGAATGGAAGCGGACAGAAAAGAATGAATGGACAAAAAAAAAGAGACAGAGAGACAAAGAGATAAAGACACACACACAAAAACAAACACACACACACACGCGCACACACATACATCAGAGATATGGAGAGATGGAGAGATTAGAAAGAGGATATTTAACAATTCTACACAATGTCGTGTAGATGTTTTCCATATAAAAGAAAATTGGGCAAACACTCGGTTAACTACGTTGTGCCTTGCATGAAGTCATCACGACTTGCAGCAATCGGGCCTTTGGAAAGCCACGTACAGCATCGATTAGCTCTGTCAGAAATAATCTATGCTTTAAAATATTCATATCTAATGGTATCGCAATTTCGTCTATATCACTATGTAGAAGTAATCAACTCGTAATAATTGCGGTGTTCTCTCATATGCGAACCTTCACAGATCTATGAAGACGTGCTTTGCGTTTTGGCGACAGATCGAATTCGGAGCATTCATTTTGATTCCAAGGCAGTTACCCGTATTGTTCAGTTTTCTTACATAATTGAATGCGTTTACAATATTCATAGCCACATTCTCATCTGTATTAATGTAGAGCAAATTTCTTTCTTGTTTCGTTCAGAATCACCTTGATCATTTACGCACTATTCCCCTTTCACATTGTCTCATATCTGCAGACAGTTATAAAAGGAACTTGAATTGAACTTTTAAGTCTGACCTTATAAATGATGGAATATTAGATTGACCTTTCAAAGATAAAATAGTATGAATTTTGCAAATGAAAATTGTACTATTTTCTATTACAGCAAACCCGTGATGCAAGACTTTGCTCTATCCATCTATCCAGTATTGGGCAAGTCGGTGAACGCCCCTTCTTTGTCATTGTCCGTTTGCATTATACAAATCTTTAAAATGGGCGTTCAGCCGCCCATGTTAAGCCACCATCATGGGTGTCGATCCCGGGGGGGGGGGTGGGGGGGGGGATATATCCCCCCAATATTTCAGGTGGGGGGATGCCCTGTACAATCATCCCCCCCCCCCAATAATTCACCATCAAAAAAAAAAAAAATGAAGAGAAAAATTAATGATGAGAGTCCGATGAGAGTAGTTAATGGTTATTACTCGCAAGATGACCATCAATATACATATTTTGCTATCTCATTTTCATAATTACATATATACGAAGTAAATGAGACAACCGTATATGAGACAAGAATAAATTGAATTCTCGCTCATACCGCTTCATGAGGAATTGATGAATTTATTAAATTTGTTTAATCAACAGCATCATAGAAATGCAGTGCGCCAAATGCAAAGCCGCAGCGTTAAAAAGCAACAAGCTAAATGTTAAACGCGAAACGCGGAGTAGCAATCTGCAATGCACATCAGACAATCCTGGACAGTGTAAACATAGATGAACTCTGTGACGAATTCGTGATGAGATCGGAGACAAGGAGAACGATTTTCGGACATCAGTATGACTCAGTGGCGTACGCAGGATTGTTTTCAAGGGGGGGGGGGGGGGTTTAAAATCAAAAGGGGAGGTTTTCCAAAAAAACATACATAAAACATACACATAAAAAAAAACTCGAGGGGGGGGGGGGTTTAACCCCAAAACCACCCCCTGCGTACGCGCCTGGTATGACTTATAAGATAGTTCACTAGTTGCTATGTTGTTTCCGTTCACCTTTCTTTAAAATTCACGTCATTGTATCTTTGTTTATTTTTTTCACTCATTTTATTTCCTGATATTTCCTTCGCGCGGTAGGGGGGAGAACTTAATTCAGACAAGCACGCGATACAACGAATCGTCTTCATTCTCTAATAATGTAATGAAATGTGAAAGCTTCCGCGCTTCGCGCAGGAATGGGCGAAATTGAATTCAGACAAGGATTAAGAGTAATAATTTATTGAAACGTCAAAGCTTCCACGCTTCGCGCGAAAGGAGGGGGGGGGAAACTGAATTCAGACAAGGATTAAGAGTCGAGAATGGTACAACGAATCGTATTCTTTCTTTAATAATCTAATGAACATCAGAGCTTCCGCGCTACGCGCTAGGCGCGGAGGAAGGGAAACTTGATTCAAACATTAAGGATTAAGAGTCGAGAATGGTACATCGAATCGTCTTCTTTCTTTAATAATCTAATGAAACGTCAGAGCTTCCGTGCTACGCGCGGAGGAAGGGGAACTTGATTCAAACAAGGATTAAGAGTCGAGAATGGTACATCGAATCGTCTTCTTTCTTTAATAATATAATGAAACGTCAGAGCTTCCGCGCTATGCGCGGAGGAAGGGGAATTTGATTCAAACAAGGATTAAGAGTCGTTAACGGTCCAACGAATCGTCTTCTTTCTTTAATAATTTAATGAAACGTCAAAGCTTCGCGGGGGAGGGGGAAACTCCTCCCTCCCTGCACCCAACCCCTTGGCTACGCGCTTAGGGAGGGGGTGCAACCTGCCACACGCTTCTACCCCTTGGTTGCTTTGATCCATTGCCGAAAATATTTTGGCACCTATCATCCCCCCCCCCCCCCCTAACCACGGATACAAATCGACACCCTTGGCCACCATCAAGCGTTAATCAATGTTATGAACACGCCACTGCTAAGCTTCGAGCCATCGTTTATTATATATTAAACAAAGTTCAACAAAATTGTGTTATTTCAGAGACAGACAAAACTAAAATGACTTTTTAAACACATTGGCCCGTATTCTGAAGTCTGGTTTAGTTAAACCCAGGTTTAACTTTAAACCCAGGTTTAACTAAGCCAGACTTCAGGTCTAAGTATCATTTCAGTTTCTGAAAGCCAGGTTTAGTTAAACCCAGGTTTAAGTCTAAAACCCAGGTTTAAAGTTAAGCCAAGGTTTAACTACCATGGAGATGTAGTCTGCTTCTACTGCACATGCTCAGTACAGCTCACCCATCTTCCAGGGTAGCTGATATAGGCTTTTTTATAGCTGGATTTCGTGCTGCAAATTTAATAATTTCAATTCAAAATATTCAACACAAACAAATCTCTTTTTACGGCCTTTGATTTATTGTAAAACTGCTGAAAAAGTCTGAATCGAGGTGGAATTGATCTTTACGAATAAATAAATAATCAATAACAAAAATCGGTAGAACTAAATTCTACAATTTCTGCATGCCCAGATTAGTCAAAACTTCTGGAACCGTCATAAAAATGCTAAATAAGATTTAGATGACTACAAACTACAAACTAAAAATGACAAAAAATACCTTCTTGATGCAGAATAATTAGTCCAAAGTCATCATTGCTGAAGCTCATTTGTTTTATTTTTCGAACCGACGTGTCGGGTAACGCGACCCCCCCCCCCCCCCTGCCCCCCCCCCTTTCTCGGTCACCGTGCGCGCATATCATGCATTCGATCGTGCGCGCATATTCATTCGTACGTACACACGTATTGCATTGTCCTAAAAAAAAAACGCTTAAAATTCGACCATAATTATGAGCTTCAATGTTGACTTTGGATTAGTTATTCTGCACAATAAGGTATTTGTGATAATTTCTCTTTTAGTCATTTAAATCTTATTTAGGTCTAGATCTAGACCTCTAGTGCATCTTTAGGATGTTCTGGATGTTTTGACATCATATTAGATCTAGACTAGGCAGTAGGCGCGCCTAATCATACTCATCATAGGCCTAGGGTCTAGACTAGACTAGACCTCTAGGGCAAAAATTGTAGAGTTAGATCTAGATGCTACCCAAAACTCTAGTACTAGGTCTAGAGTTCCGGCTTAATACGCTCGTTGCCTCTTAATTAGACTATCCATGATTGTCTTATAAATATAGATTTAGCTCTAGGGTTTACTCTGAACTCTAATCCAACCTTACAATTTTATTTTAACTCGCCTTTGTTTACATCGTTGACGATGGGACGCAATTCGAAAATGTGTATTGCACTCACAGTTTCAAAACTATGTGAGCATTACGTCAAACTAAAGGTATGGGGCTACTATATTTGTTTTCATCTGCAACAAAGTGATACGTGTTGATTTACGTTGGCATTTTTTTAGTTTCAAGGATAGTCGTACTATATAAATCACACAATCTTATATAAAATATAAAATCTTAAGACTTAGAAAATATTAGGCATAACGATTCAATAAGCAAATGAAGTATCCAAATTAATGTTCAAACTTGCCGAATGCATAAAATCGCAAGGCAAACTTTCATCACCCGCACGCGATGTGTGTGTTGGA
This sequence comes from Strongylocentrotus droebachiensis, assembly GCA_035222895.1. Lineage (NCBI taxonomy): Eukaryota > Metazoa > Echinodermata > Echinoidea > Camarodonta > Strongylocentrotidae > Strongylocentrotus > Strongylocentrotus droebachiensis. Next base: position 113,091 of record JAVYIG010002555.1, read on the forward strand.
GTCAGCGAGCTAGCGCTTTTAGCAAGTGCAAATCGTTGTTTGTTTGCCTATTTAAAAACGACAGCGATGCAAAAAAATCATCGTCGCCATGATTTTGAAAAGTTTTTTTTTCTTCCACAAGACGTCTCTCCGGTCTAATTATTTGCAATAATTCGTCGTTATGCGTTTTAATGGTGTCTTCTTCTCTGAATATCCAACAAATAGTTAGACCTGACTTAAGCCAGACTTAAACTAGGTGTACCCCAGGTTTAAATATGTGTACAATTTCCACAGAGTTAGACCAGGCTTAAACCTAGGTTTAAGTTAAACCTGACTTCAGAAACGCAATGTTAAACCCAGGTTTAAATCTGAGAGTTAGGCGAGGCTTAGACTAGACTTAAACCTAGGTTTAAAGTTAAACCTGACTTCAGAATACGGGCCATTGTCTATTTTGAGTATTGAAGAGAAAGAGAATAGACACAAGGTGAAGATGAAAATCCAATCATAATTCAATGGCTTGTACTACGTAGGATATGAGCCCACAACGCGACCCTATCAACTTGTTAGCTCAACAAAATAAAACACGAATACTTATGTCTTCCCAAGAAGTTAACTTCTTGGTCTTCCAAGGTACATTCCGCCACCCCCTCTTGGCGGTGATTCCCCTCCCCTCTGTTTATTAGGTTCTGGATACGCCGTTAAACTTCATTTGAGTTACAGAGCGATTTAGGAAGAAAAAAGCTTGATCAGTCTATTGAACTTTCGTGCTTTTTTATTAAACATCCTCTGCATCATATTGCATACCGGTTAGAGACCTTTGCGTTTCTCCGATGTCATGGTCAATTCATCTCATATTCGACGACGTCGTGGTTTTAAAAGAAATGGCAAGAGGATAAGATTCGTAATTTAAGAAAAATGTAAATTGTATCCGACTGGGGTCCCGAATGGTCAGATGAATGTTAATATCGAAATTCAATGGCCTTTCAGACCTTTATACATTGTGGAAGGTGAAAGAGGTCGAATTGGATACCAGTCGGTCTAATGAGGTTGCTACGATTCGAAGCCCTAGCCATCGGGATGATTTACATTTACTCTTGGCCTTATTCCGCCAAAAGTACAGGGTCAGAGATAGGGTCGCAATCGATTTAAGGATATGATTTACGTAAGGGTTGGATTTGGTGTTCGGTCCAGAAATGAAGTTAGGAATTCGGTTAAAGTTTGAAATTGCACGTGGGGCAGCTCTCGTATGAGCATATGTCGTAATAACTTGCTCGAACCTTTCCTCAGACTAGAATGCTCATAATACCTTGCATAATCTGGTAAATGATTTTTCGGAATCTTAATCAGTAAAAGCTTCCTGCCGTGATGGTCATTATTTAGCCATTGTTTACTCTTTGTATTGCATGATCCTAAGTGTTGATGTATATACTTGCATTTCTAAACAACCCTTTAGAAAGATTTTGTTTTGAGAAACGGACAAAACTTAACAAATTAAGATCGCCAGACAATTTTCTAAAGTTCATGGTAATTACTGTCACTGCATGTTTTTAGAAACGGAAAAAACTCAACAAATCTTTATACAATTCCATATCTAATTATTTGTCTTTTTCTTTCGAAAGGCACTCAGGTTTACGTAAGGTGTGCGGTTGTCATAAGTGTTCGGCTGTCTGGTTCAATTCATCTCGTAATCTGAAGGGGGTGACATCTTATGTGTAATAAAGATGCTGATACTACCGATTGTACTGACCAAGGCTCAATCATGATGGCCAGACAATTTCCTGAAGTTTAACAAAGCATTTGTATGCATGGTAATTACTGTTACTGCATGTTTTTTATAAACGGAAAAAACTAATCAAATCTTTATACAATTCCATATCTAATTATTTGTCTATTTCTTTCCAAATGCTTTCAGGTTTACATAAGGTGTGCGGTTGTCATGTACGGCTGTCTTGTTCAATTCATTTCGTAATCTGGAGAGGAGAGGAGGTGCCGTCTTATGAAAGGAACGACATCAAAGGAAATCCATTTTTTGTAATAAAGACTTTGATACTGCCGATTGTACTTATCAATGCTCAATTATGATGACCAGACAATTTCCTAAAGTTGTTCAGACCATTTGTATTCATGTTAATTATACTGTTACTGCATGTTTTTATAAACGGAACAAAACTAATCAAATCTCTATATAATTCCATATCTAAGTATTTGTCTTTTTCTTTCGAAATGCACTCAGGGTTAAATAAGGTGTGCGGTTGTCATCAGTGTCCGGCTGTCTTGCCCAATTCAGTACAGTAATCTGAAGAGGAGGAGGATGAAGTGGGTGACGTCTTAAGAGACAATTTTCTGGAGTTTTACAAAGCATATGTATTCATGGTTTGTATTGTTACTGCGGTCATACATCGGTCATCGGTCATACATCGGACAGAATATGTGACTTAGGTTGATATTAAAGGTAAAGACCAGTATTGGTAACGCCCCAATTTCAAAAAATGAAATGGAAGCTCTCATTACTAATCATGTGAAAGAATATGTTTTGACTAATACATGATGATACAAAATTTGCCGGGAAACCGCCTACTAATTCATATATTTGGTAAATTTGTTTCTCTCATGGTCGTGTGAGAGATATAGGGTAGTCCCATATACATCTTTCTGTGTATAGTGCTTGTAACTTTACGAAGAATGGGCCAAATTTCTTATCATTTTGATGATTCCAGAACCTTGCAGATGCTAGATGCTAGATGATCAACCTTTTCTGATCGATTCCACAACGTTTCTTTCACAATGCAATCGCATGACCATTACTGGTCTTTACCTTTAAGTGTATCGGTAGAAATCAAAATCTATATTCACGCCATGGACCAGGGTGTTGTGGGAGGAACTCCCACTTTTTTCGAAACCTCCACAAAATCCTTAAATTCCAGATGTAGTTATGAAAAGAACGGAAAATCTATTTGAACAGACCCCGAAGATATAAACAAAACAGCCTTTGCAGAAGTCCTAACAACTCGTTTTTACCCAGTCAAAACAATTTACAAATTGCTATAATAAACTGCTATGTTTCTTTGCCTGGCTATATAAAAAAACAATGCTTTATATCAATGGTAGCCCCTTTTCTTATCCTGATCCCTAGTCGCATCATTCTCCATCCCTCCCCCCCCCCCTCTCCCCCCCCCCCCTCTCTCTCTCTCTCTCTCTCTCTCTCTCTTTCTTTTCTCTCTATTTCTTTCTCTCTCTCTCTCTTTCTTTCTCTCTCTCACTCCATCTCCCTCCCCCTCTCCCATTATCTTTATTTCTCATCCCCATTCCCCTCTCTATTTCCCTCTCCACCTCCCCCCCCCCCCCACCCATCTCCTCCCCCTTCCCCCTCTCTCTCTCTCTCTCTCTCTCTCTCTCTCTCTCTCTCTCTCTCTTTCTTTCTCTCTCTCACTCCATCTCCCTCCCCCTCTCCCATTATCTTTATTTCTCATCCCCATTCCCCTCTCTATTTCCCTCTCCACCTCCCCCCCCCCACCCATCTCCTCCCCCTCCCCCCTCTCTCTCTCTCTCTCTCTCTCTCTCTCTCTCTCTCTCTTTCTTTCTCTCTCTCACTCCATCTCCCTCCCCCTCTCCCATTATCTTTATTTCTCATCCCCATTCCCCTCTCTATTTCCCTCTCCACCTCCCCCCCCCCCCCCACCCATCTCCTCCCCCTTCCCCCTCTCTCTCTCTCTCTCTCTCTCTCTCTCTCTCTCTCTCTCTCTTTCTTTCTCTCTCTCACTCCATCTCCCTCCCCCTCTCCCATTATCTTTATTTCTCATCCCCATTCCCCTCTCTATTTCCCTCTCCACCTCCCCCCCCCCCCCCCCACCACCCATCTCCTCCCCCTCCCCCCTCTCTCTCTCTCTCTCTCTCTCTCTCTCTCTCTCTCCCTCTCTTTCTCTCTTTCTCTCATTATAATCCCCTCATTGCTCATATCTTTGTTACTTTCTAAATCAGGATTTTATTGAAGATGCCGCCAACATGTCTGCGATATCTTCACAATCATTATTTTTAGGGCAGAAATAAAGTTATTACTCATGCAAGCACCCCACAAAGTATCCAAATTTGAGTAGTCATCTGAAAAATGGCTACAAAGCATTTCTTTATTAAGTTATGGTATTATTTTATGAAATTTGTTTTTATTGCATACTAGACGTCATTTTATTGGACTGTATTGCTTGTAGGTTCAGACATGAATTCTTTACATTGGGACACGGTTACAGTAAGTTGTTGAATCTTCAGCAACTGTAACCCCAACATAATTTTAAACAGAGAGAGGGATGGAGAGGGATGGAGAGGGATGGAGAGAGAGAGAGAGAGAGGGAGAGAGAGAGGGGGGAGAGGGTGGAGACTTCATCTGTATCTGACAATCCTTGATCCGTCCCTGTCTAAGAAATGATGCAGGGGTAATGGCCAATTCTGATATCTTTAAATCTATCGGGGGGGGGGGGGGGTTCTTCTTCTTTTCTTTCTTCCAATACCCCGAGGAAAGACACAGATATATTAATTTCCAATACATTGTCATCGTGAAACCACACATACTACCTTCAAAGACCTTTACAAGTATCAAGACAACTCTGACTTACTTCCGCTCGGCCAGCGGAGATTGCTTTGTGAAGAAAACAGGCTCTAAGCGTTACGTTTGCCATATAGGGTAATCGTTACATGATTTTGACAAAGTCGTCTGTCATAGTTTAACACTTTAAAACAAGGATTCCGTGATTGCATCTCCCCTAGCATTTCCTTGAAATTATGTAAAAAGGCTACTTATATGAAATGACTCTCCTAAAATGTTGAGACTAGTTTTGGTAATGTACTCCTGTTATAGCTTTTAATGAGTACGCAAACTTGCCGGAAACAAAACTGAAACCTTTATTAAAGTAGGATGCCAATCCTAATATGATTTATGTCAAGTTTATTCCATCTTATTCTAGGTACCTGTAAAATAGACACCAAGGGATCGATGCTAAGTTCATTTCTATTGTTTTGCAAGCTATGTTAGGCCACGTGATGCCTATTTTCAACATTTCGTTTCATGTCCCTTTCAGGATACCCACTCATAATTAATACCCCAGACACATGAAGAATAGACACTAGACCGAAATAGATCTGAGGGAAAAAAATGCATTAAAGGCCTATCAAATGGGCAAGAAGCGGTCGCCTTAAAATCTGTTTTGAGTCGATTTGAAATCGGTTTGGCGGGGTGATTGATATAGAGTCACACCCAACGAGACCGGCCAACCAACCGACAGAAGATAGAAAAAGATGATGGTTCACCGCATAGTCAAAGCCTGTCAGGTTGTAATTAATATTATTTTATTTGGCAAATCAAGGCACATAATTCAACAATTTAACAAACGTGAATTGAGATTAAAAAATCAATAGAAAGCATATATAAATATTGCAATAGCAGGTGCATCCGGTCGAGCTGCCCGGGTATGGAAAAAGTTAACCAAATAACTGTGATCCGCGGACCTTCCTCCCCACACCCGACAAAATGCACCTGTTGTTGGTTAAAATAAAGCTTTAAAAAGAAAAGAAAGATGAGGAGAAGAAAAATGGAGAAAAAAGGGAGAAAAAAGAAGGAAAAAGAAAGAAGACACAAAAAAAAAAATCAATAAACATTGCATGACAATTTTTTTAAAAGTTGTGATTTCATGACAGGTATAGTAACATATTGTTACTGTTAATCATTAACACCATCATCACGTTGTAAAGAATACAAATAATATCATTATCATTATTATTATTATTGTAGAATTGCTCTATGGCGGTTTAGAGTTGTTTTGGTGTTGGGACTGCTGTCTGAATAACACCAACGAGACCGACACAGAAGGAAACTATACCAAACAATGAGAAAAACTAGATGGAACTTCGACTGCGCGCAGTCAAAATTGTTGCCTCCGCCATAGAGCAATTCTACAAACCAAAACGGAAGCAACTTTTAAAATTCAAGTTTGATTGTAATCCATATGTCATATCTAATAGTGCATTCACAAGCTATTTATAGGCATCCTTCATGAGCTTCATGACCTTTGAACTGATGACCCTAAAATCTACTCAGCTCATTGGCTCTGCAAGAAACATATACATGTCATGAGTTTGAAAGTCATCTGTCTTTTGGTTCTCATGATAATGCGATCACAAGCTATTTGTGCATACATAATGAGCCCTGTGACATTTGACCTCGTGACCCCAACATTTAATCAGTTCATTGGCTCTGTAAGATACATACATGACCTGGGTTTGGCCGTAATCCATCCATCGGTTCTAGAGATAACGGGATCACGAGCTATTTTTGCATACGTAATGAGCCCTGTGACCTTTGACCTTCGACATCGTGACCCCAAAATCTAATCAGCTCATTGCCTATGCAAGATACATACATGATCTGGGTTTGGCGGTAATCCATCGATCGGTTCTTGAGATAACGCGATCACGAGCTATTTTTGCGTACATAATGAGCCCAGTGACCTTTGACCTCATGACCCCAAAATCTAATCACTTCATTGGCTTCGTAAGATACATACATGACCCAGGCTTGGCAGGAATCCATCAATCGGTACTTGAGAAAACGCGATCACGATAACGGGACGTACGAAACGGACGGACATCCAGAAAACATAATGCATCCGGCTACTTTGCAGCGGAGGCATAAAAATACATTAAGCCAAGAATCGGTTGGTTTGAAATATAGGTTTCCGGTCAGTTTAGCGTTGTGACTGACACTCACCCGAGTCACACGCCAACTAGACCGACAGTAGATAATGGACTTGATACTTTATATCCACGAACAGACTAAACAACAAATGACGTGACACCGTAATTCCAAGAAACTGTCGGTTTGAAATCGCTTTTGAATCGGTTTGGCGGTGTGACTGATACTGATAGCGGAAAAAGTTGTACGGCCTCTCTCACTCTCTCTCTCCTTCTCTCTCTCTCTCTCTCTCTCTCTCTGCTGTCTGAAAAATGATGAAGTAAAGTGATAATTTCGACAGCTTCGTGATCGTTAAGAATAGCAGGTAATCAAAGAAGCGGAAATGATGTGGTACACGGACGCGAACAAGGTCAAGAAATATTTTCAAGGGCGATTTCCGTTTCTTCCGACAATTTGTGAAAGCGTGATCAATTCTAAGTTCGATGTCTATCGATTTATATAAAGAGACACTGATTTTGTATTTGCAAATGATAACAACGATATCAGAGTAATTGATAAATTGTCAAATGATGTAACCATTGTAGTGTTAAGATCTTAACACTGGTCGATCATAAAGAAGTACAATTATTAACAAATAACGCAGGAATAATTATGTCAAATTACTTTCCAAAACTATGCTGCTTTTACATTTAAAAACATCATATGAACCAAAAATTCACAGTTGTATTGCTCTTCCCACAACTGTAGCAGGCAACCGTCAGAAAAGTATGAATCAGAAACGTCAACGTTTAGACTTATTTTTATGTTTAGTTGTTGCTCGGATGTGCCGTCCCCCTCACATTTGAAAAGAGATTTACGTCCAATCACTGAAAACGCCCACCCTCTCTCTCTCCAAAAATATTATCTATTGTTTTATAAGCCATGCAAGTATCAAGGTAATCCTATTAGCAAAATCAAACTCACTCATGTTGGATTCTGTTGAAGATTTGCAAGACAAAACTTATTTGCATTTATATGAAGTTGTCATGTAATATTAAACTGATGTAGATTAAAGACCTACGCACACAACTATAACAAATTTGACACATATTTGACAAGAAACAAGAGTTTTGGTATAATTCGGAAGTTTTGATATGGAAATCTCTCTGATTGAGAGCTCAAATAATCTTACAGATTTTACAGATCCAAATTGCGATAGCCCTTTATTCCACTAGAACAGTGTGACCCAAATGATTACCGGTTGAGAACAGTTAGTGTGTGTTGTCCTGTTTCGCAGCCTGTTGATCGCTTTTTAAAATTAAAAGTCTGGTAATGTCATACGTTTCAAATGTTAAATGTCATATGACTGTTAAGGCAGGATCATCATGTATAGGGTGGGTATAGGATATCCCCCCCCCCCTTAAAAAATTAAGATGTTGCCAAATTCATCGCTAATGTTGGTGACAAAAAGATCAATGACTAAATTGTCGGGAAATCTAACATGTTATTATCTTTCTTGTGATTTTTTAGAAACTATTCTGGGGAAATTCTGTTCGAAAACAATTAGGTTTGGCACCTCTTTAGACATGTTTTTGTTACACCGCTGCATGGAATCTTGGACAACTCTGATCTAAATCAGCACTAAGTGAAAATAATAGTTGAAATAACATCGTATTATCAATGCAGCGGGGTCACTTACAGCTTTATGAATAAAATACTCGGATCCCTATAAAAAAAAATTCTGCGAATTCATGGAAATGTATTTTATTGAGCGAACCCATCACAAGTGGCGTAGCTCCCGGAAACATGGTGCATGCCCCCCCCCCCCCCCCTCGTCAAAAAGAAAGAAAACACGAGGTGAAATGTGAAAATAAGATACGACTCCCTTCGACATGTAATACTCACTATCCATTCTTTCCGTTTGGTCTTGCACAGTCATGTGCATACACCCCCCCCCCCCCATCCTCTTTCCGGCCCCTCCCCTAAGGACAGTGTCCCATAAACTATACCAGCACCCGTTCAATGACTCAACCCATCCCCATCGCCTGTAGCTTTCTATTATCTCCCACTAAAGTGATAACTTTCATTCTAAGCATGGAGGTAAACCACACACAAAATAAACATCTGCTGAATCTGTTGCATAAGCCAATCAAATTTGACCAAACTGAAAGGCTTTCAAAATATCATGTCTTGATTCATTTCAATTGATACCACTTACTTAGATTTTGTTTCTGTTCAATTTAAATCTGTAATTGCATGTGAATTAGCGTTTGCAAAATGGGCACTCTGACTAATTTACGAAGGTAGATGGAAGTCATTGACATTTTCCTCTCAAAATTATAAATGCGGGAAATGGAATTTATTCATTCTCAGCTTCATATTTTTAAACCATGCACGGCCCTGATCCCTAGCTATACATCGTGTTTTACATGGAGCAGTGGGTGGTAATCGAAAAGCCATATTCAAATGCACCGCGATTGAAATGAGTCGAGGTAATGGCAATCCGTCGGCATTTTTTGTATTGAAACCGAGTTTTGAGTGGATTTACAGATATAGGTTTTTAGAACAGGAAAATGAGAGTTCGTGGGAGAAGATGGAATACGAAAATAGCAAATATGGAGAGTAAAAGCACAATGTGACACGGTTCATAAAAAACAGAAGTGGCGTTTTTTATTCGCATGATGTACATCGGCGACTCCATGTCTTGTGATCTGTATAACCCGGACAGTGGTCTCAATGTATATTGGGAACTAATGGGAAAATGGTTCTTTTCCTATTTCCACAATTAAAGTTACAGAGTTGAAGGTTCTTCGGAAAATAGTGAGTGATTTTGTTGTCAATTCAGAGGAGATAGAATGCGTAGGCCTATAGTTAAGAAGCAAGTACTCTAAGGCATCTGGATAGATTTGAACAAACATTTCAAGGAAGCATCTGGGAAAGGAACGTAACGCTTAATTTGTGAAATAAGCAGTATATTTTCTATTCCTTCTTTCACGAATCGTACATATTCTGGGATAATTGAATGAATCCATTTAATTGCTTTAAAGCCGAACAGGTTCATTGAACGAGGGATTAAAAATCAGATGAAATGACCATGACCAACTCTCTATGGTGTGACACGTATTCCATTTCGTTATGGCCAACTTGTCTAGTGGTCAATTTAATTATGTTCCATTTAACAAGGAGCGCAACAACAATAAAAAGGAGCTACTTCAGGATTGATATAGCGCATTCGTTAATGAATTAGCTTTATTATTTAATCTAAGAGAGTTTTTAAAGCGGTCATCGGCTTCCAGTTTAGCCTGAGTTATTTCTCCCTTTCATTTTCAGGCGAGGACTACATGGGCCGGGGCGGTTGGTGGTGGGAGGGGGTGGGGGCTTAAGAGACAATTGGATAACAAGTTTGCCTACAACATCGTAAAGTTTTCCAACCTTTGTCAAGTTCCAGGATACGCTGACAAGTGTAATAGTGCTCCCTATATTTCTGCATATTTAAAAGTTGCAAAAAGCCTGAAACAAGGGTTACGGCGGTGTTTTGACGTTTGATCGCAGCATTACATCCAACCAAATTCTAGGTAGAAAACTTACTGGACGAGTTCAGTCAGCCTTGTATGTACCAATAATGTTAGTCAGAATTAACAAAGCCTCTAAGAAGAAAGCTGTAAAGAAGAAATCAAAGATTATCCTTTTCAAGGCCAAACCGAATTGGATGACAAATATGAAAATGAAATTGACTATTTAATGAATTCCGATAAGCCGCTTACAATGAAAAAGCAATGACCTTTACAACGCAGATAAAAATCGAGGTTGGTATATTTTTGACTTGCTCTGATTTTTATCACTGGGAATATCGGAATATCAATGAAAGCTAATTTAGTGGGTATATTTTGTTATGTCATGTGTGCGTGTGGGTGTGTTAGGGTGTGCGTGTGGGCGTATGTTTCTGTGTGTTGGTGTGTGTTTAAATGTGTTTTAGGGTTTTTTGTTTTGATGTGTCGTGATTTTAGCCGTCCAGTCTTGTTCATCCTATCACTAGTAGGGGCGTTGTAGGATTTTGGCAATAGGGGGTGTGAACACCCTTCATTTAAACAAAAATTAGTTGTTAAATTGAGCTTTTTATCTTTATAGGATGTGGATAAATTGAGGAAAAAGATCTTCTTCATTTTGCTTGGTGAAATTTTCAGCTAACTTTAGATATCAGCATTTGAGGCCTGACCCATACCCTATCACTTTTTAGATTTCTCTTACATTCGCTTGAAAATCACTGAGGATGAATTTGTTGTCTTCTTCAACGTCTGCCTTTTTGCCTCTTCTCACCATATTAATCTTATCAGTTGGTGACTAATATAGTATATTTCTTCACGATTATTATTTGATGGAAAAGTAACTTTCTTTGATGAAATATGGACTTTAAATGTATAGATGAAGATAAAAGAGTACAATACTGTATCCACACCCGTATGGAGACGATCAAAATGTTGGGTAAGTTTTACCTAATAGATTGGGTTAAGTTTTACCCAGCAAACATGCATGTTCCATCTTTACTCATCATATTATCCAATTCGTTTCAAAGAGCATTTTCAAATTCTCTACACTGTCTAATAATTCGCTGACGATGGAATATGGACTAATACACTATAAAATTGTTGTTTTGAAGAAGTTATTGTGTGCAAAGTGATTCAAAAAATAAAAGAAAAGAGACGCATTGTCTTCCATTTAACGCCCGTCTTTGTTTAAAGAATAAATTTGCAAATATGCTAGGATGGAAAGTTTCACATTTTGAAATAATGTCTCCCCTGTGACTGTGCCCCGTTGCCCAAAATGTTAAAGAATTGAATTTACGTGGTACGTAGTCACGTGGACGTCAAGCGAGTATACATTGCAGAGTTTAATACGCGGCAGATTTGGTTCATAAAACTGCAACAAATTGGCATGTGCATTTGGCTTTGCTGCAGGCGATCAAAATGATTAATTCATGTAATCCGTGCTGGAATCTCTGTTTATCACCATTTTTCTATTTCTCTCGAGTAAGCTTGCCGCTGATATAGATGTCGTTTAACATCCCATGCGTAATTATTAATAGCCGATTACATCCCAACTCCCGCCAGATTCGATTTTCCATACTCCCCGCTCCTGACAAAAGTGTTAGAAGAGTTATAATTTTATCAAATCATGAATAAAATGTTACTGACACAATCCCCAACCCGTGATAATCATAAGGATGTTGCATTATTTCATTTTCTCATTGTTTCTCCAAAGCCTAATCTCTCTGTTTTTGTAAAGATGACTAACACTAAAAAAGATTCAAATACATCACCAAATCCCCCAAAAGTTTACCTGAGTGTAGATGAGTAGTTAGTGTCTTTCCTTTCAGGTAAAATTGTATTGATTATTATCCCATCTTATTTCATTTTTTCATTTATTTATTTTTCATTAAAGCTTCTATTCACACAAATAAATAAATAAATAAAAACAGGGCTTAAAAAGCGCTCACCACCGAAGGCTGTTTCATGGCCTAAATAACATGTATTGTTTGAATTTAAAATATAAAAAAGGGATTTTTATCACATCAGTAAGATTTCTTTTTTCTTTACATTTAATTATTTCAATGTCATGTTTTTTTATCGTTTAATTTTGTATTTCATCTGATTATTCATATGTATTTCAATGTACCTTGTACGGACATGCTGAAAAACAGCTATGCCAAGCTCAAAGCATGTTTTTCAATCACTGTATTTAAATAAATAAATAACAAACAGACAAACTAAATTTAGGTTCTAATAATGATAGAAAACAGAATCTCTCGTAATCAAGCAAAACTTACACTAAATATACACAAATTAATAATAGATAATATGAGCCATTTTACTTGACATGAACATCTAAAAAAGCTGTATAATGAGCAAATAGAGATAGGGAAAACGAACAACAGTGGCACCGACACACATTGCAGCATACTTTTTCTAAGTTGCAAGAAGAGTTTTGCTTTTCATTGAGTATGATTTCTAGCAAGTTTTGTTTTCCGTTACTGATTTTAAAGCTAATCTTGAGCTCGGGTATGGCATTCATACGTCGAGAGAACACGGCTATAATTCATTCTAGATTGTTTATCGCGCAGTAGGTTGATTGTTTGAACTAGTAAAATAAAAACAAACTCACATAAACTTGCGGGAAATCATCTTCGATAAAAAACATAACTCTCATTTTCACATAGTGACCTGTAAGCAAATGGTGTCGGGCCTACTTTTTTAATGCCTTGATTTCTTTATCTTTCTATCCTCATTACTCAGCCCCTAAACATGTTCTACCAAAATCATTTGGAACATGTCATTTATTTGTAAGCTTGAACATTCAGTGTAAGTTTTGTTGGATTTTGTGAGAATTTATTTTCTATCATTAACATAACTTAAGCTTATCTTTATCAACCCATCTACTGCATAACTATAACATGATAAACAAAGAAATCGGAATCAATTTGAGGCACTTTCTCCAGACGTACAATCTCATTATCCGATTTCAACATATAAAGTTAGGGACATCATTTACATCGTTGTATAAGTGATGCTCTAAGTCCACATCTACTAGAGATCAATCACAGTTTATTTCAGGGTGTAATTATCGGTGTTAAATACTGTTAATGGCACGTAAATGTGTGCTAGTTATCCATCTCTGCACATTGATCTCTTTAAAGGTACTATGTTCCATTTGCAGGCCAAAAAAATGAAAAGGTTAAATTCCAACGGCATTTGAAAGATAATACTAATTTAGAACTTACCTAAAAAATGGGGCTTGAAAATGTCTTCAAGTGGGAAAATAACGACTATTAGTTGTCAAATCGACTTAGGAGCTATAGAGCCAATAATTAATAGTCTTGATTTTCAGACCATTGTACGATCTGTTGGCTCAATAAGGATCTTCCTATCTAGATGATGTACTCCCTGATATTCTTTGCACGAACGAACGAACGAACTGAATGGTCATACGTTTTATGCTGCGCAAAGATTCAATCAGTTTAATTTTGGCCATCACAAGAAGTGGGTTATTGATGTAGACAAATGCTCATGTACCCTTTACAGCTCATTTTATGTATGTTATTATCAAAGAAGAAAAAAAGCCAGTCAGTCACTCAATAATGTCTGACAGTGAAGTCTAGCAAGTAAACAGGTTTCCTTGCATAATTTTAATATTAGGACACTGCTAACATTTTAAATTTCACAGATAGGACATACATGACATATTCATAATTCCTGCAAACTTCTACAGAATTTGAGGTTGGCTGCAAAAGGGACATAGTACCTTTAAAGGGATCCGGTAACTTTGTCTCAGATTCTGAAACAAAATTCTGGATTTAGCTCATGATGCAATGATAATTATAAACCTTTAGGTCAGTCAGGAACCCCGTGACTTTTACAAGCCGATCGCCTGTCTGATTATCAAGATATTTATGATTGGAATTACAAATTTTGAAAACCGTTCGCCTGACGGTTTTCATAACACTACACTCTATTGGGGAAAACCAGTATGGTAAAACCGGTCACTCAAAGATTTTTACTTTTTTGAGGCACTTCTTGATCATTTTGAAGCGCAATTTTTTTAGGGCTTCAATATTACACCATATCACAGACACTGATAACACGAAGGGCCGTGTATCTCAGATTTAACATTGTTAAACGATTCCTTTAACGTCATTTACATCTATTTAAACATGTCAGAAAAAAACATTGGAACCAGCGGCACTTGAACCTGCATCTAAAATCATTTACATCGTTGTATGAATGATGCTCTAAGTCCACATCTTTCAAAGATCAATCACAGTTTATTTCAGGATGTAATTAACGGTGTAAATGGCACGCAAATTGGTGCTACTTATCCATCTCTACACATTGACCTCTTTAACATCATTTACATCTATTTAAACATATGTGTGGCTTACACCCAGTAAATAAGATCGACTGATCGATCTGCAGTGAAAAACAAGTCAGAAAAAATATTGGAACCAGCGGGACTTGAACCTGCATCTAAAATCATTTACATCGTTGTATGAATGATGCTCTAAGTCCACATCTACGAAAGATCAATCACGGTTTATTTCAGGGTGTAATTAACGGTGTAAATGGCACGCAAATGAGTGCTAGTTATCCATCTCTGCACGTTGGCCTCTTTAACAACTAATGGCAGTACATAGTCCTTTATCCCATGTCACTTAACAAAAATAGATTTGCGTAAAATCCGCCCCAGCCCACCAAAAAATAAGGTAATGTTGTAACAGATATTAAAGATATTAAAGAAATATTAGAATTTCAATATGTTGTATTACATTGATAACCGAGCCGGATTGTTTTCCCTTGCTGTGTAATTGGTTTGTTTGCAACAGAAATTGAATTTAACAAGTGCAGACTGTTTCAAAACACCCATTATCTTGAAGCAATGTTGATGGATCCGCAGGTTTATTGCCGTTTGTCGCTGGAATCAGAGGCGTAGCTACGAGATGGCATGGGGTTGTGCCCCTCAATAAAAAGACATCAAAAACGAAAAGATGAGAAGAAGAAAAAGACATTGAATGAAATTATGGAAAGAAAGAGGGGATGGGGTGGAACGTGAAATGAAGATGATATGATATCTTTTAACCCTCCCCTATTAGTTGACTTTGTTACTTCCAAATCTATTCATCGAGAAGTGCGCCCCCCCCCCCCCCTCCTCAGGGGCCACTGGCTGAAGACCTTTAAATAATGTACGAAACTCGAAATTTCATGAGTTTACGACTTTGTCCATTCTGAGGAAAGCTTGAAAATATCGTCCTTGTTTTCACGAAGTGACGGTAGTGAGGAAAATCGTAACGCAAAGTGAATGCAATTTTTTTTCACTACCGTCACTTCGTGAAAACAGCGACGATATGGAGTATAAATATACCCTCTTTAAACCATCACCTTCTTTCTCAATCATTGTTTTTTTAATCGCTGAACTCTCCTTTATTAGTACAGCTGATAATCGTCATTTCAGTTAACATTTTAATACTCCCCCCCCCCCCCCCGAAAAAAGGATGATTCTATGAACGCATTTCGGAGAGTTAACTAATCAAATTGACTGAAATTGGGTCATTTTTCTCAATGATTATTTCAATAACGGACCCACTTTTTGTTAACTAGACGGGGTGCGGTCGGATTAGGATTGCCTGCCTCCCATTCGAGTTTTCAATCGATATGAAGTCGGTTAAGAACCGGGCTAATCTCTCAATTGAAGTCGTGCCGCCTCTGACTGCATGGGTATATGGATAGCTTGGCATTTTTCATACGTAACATCACTCCACAGAATCTTTCGCCCCGCGCTTTTACTCATTAGTCCAATTTATTGATTTTCATGTGGTCAAACCAAATATTATATGGGTATATGACTCCAGCCAATTTTCCAGCGCTGCTTATAGCTAGTAAGTATTAAAGTAGATGGACTCAGTGTGCACTTATCCTAGCTTACTTTAAGTATAATAACATCTTATTATGGTCCTTTCCAAAAAAGTTAGCTTGTGAGCTATGTGGACTTAATTTTAGGTATAATAATATTCTCAATTTGTTTCTTTCAAGAAAACTAAATCTGACTTCACGCGATGGATTATGTGCACCTCAGGTGACGTCACAAAGGGATACCTATCGTGACGTCACCGTGAATGTTTGTCTTCCTTGGTACACTATGTATTGATTAGAACGAACGGTAAATAGATTCAGCGTCATCGATAGTACTATAGAAAGCAAAATGTACTCACGCACACACACACGCGCAGACACACACACGCACTCACTCACTCACTCACTCACACGTACCCACGCGCACGCGTATATGAGATTTGAGATTTGATCTAAACATCCATATATTGATGTTTTCTTATAGAAATTTAGCTAATGTTCAGAACTCAACTACCCGAAATCAAAATGTTCTCCTGTGTTATCCCATCTTTTTAAAATCTGTGTATTCATAATTTATCTCTGAATGAGACCCCACTATCTTATTTTATCCCCCTTTGGTGCTCGGATGTCACCTAAGATCCATCTTTAACAGGTGAAATCACTTCATCTCAGTCGCAAGGAGACTTATCGTCTTTGAAGTCAGGGTCTCTTCAATCAAAGGTGTTGATCCCAGCTACTCCTTCAGCTCTCAAGGAACCAATCTTTAAAGATTCCAAAAGGACAACCAGGTGGTCTTAAAGCACATCCACTTCACACTTTTATATACCTCTTTACAATCCCTCCCACGATCTTACTCTCTCTTTGTACCCCGCCTCTCTCTCTCTCTCTCTCTCTACTCTCTGTCTACCTTTTTGAAGGACTTTCATCCACAATGTTGTCCTTGCTTGTTGCGTTTCATCTTTATGTCAATTTTCTTCCAGACTAGCTCGTCACTTCTTTCAATATTTATGGTACCAACCACCTTCAAATATTTTGATTTGTAATTCTGTTTTTGTAATATAAAGTGTTCTATTTTATTACAATATGCTATGATTGGATGCCGTCGAACGATGTTGAAGACCAGGTTTTGTTGAAAGAGAAATCCATATCACATGCAATGCACAACGATCGCAACTACTCTAAAAAAAATCACATCATCCAACATTTTCATTCAATCCAATCCAATCCAGGAATTTATAAAGCGCCAAAATCTAGTTGCCTAATCAAAAGCCCTGATGAGACTGAACAAGTACCACAATGTTGTCCTTGATTTATGTGTTACTTCTCTGCCAATCTTCTCCAGACAAGGTCGTCTCTTCATCAGTTATTTTAGTACAAACCACCTGCATATAGTTTATTCCTTTGTTATTCTGATTTTAAATAAAGTTAGAAATTAACAAAGTGATTTATTTGATTATCATATAATTTAGAATAGTCTCCATTGAAAACCAACTTTTGTTGATATAGAAATTCAACTTACATGTGGAAATAAATGAATAAATAAATTCATAAATACATACATTGATTAAAAAATAAATAAACAAACAAAAAAATGAAAGGATAATATCATAGTTGTAAAAGGAAATGCCTACAACATTGAACAAGATACTGTCAAAAGATATTGCAGTCTCAGAAGCTTGTGACTGGTTTCCAGTAAGTATATAAATTGAATCAATATTTAGGTTTTGAGGTTAATACTCAAGCGAATGATTTAATGTTATCTCAATGGAACTAATTGAGCGTCGTGTAAATATTTACCCCATGCCGGCGTCGCGGTGATATTTACGTATTCACTGAGTACGCATTGATAAGCAAATTTCCTCCAATCTTTATTGAATATTGATATAATGCAATTTCAACGAAAGCAGTTTGAGATAGGAATAACCTTTAATCAAAACGTCCCACATTCACTCGCGGAAAAATAAATACCCAGAAAACTGGAAAAGGAAATTGTTACAGATTTTAATAATAATAGGTTAATCTGCTTTTAATGGATACTTTGGTTTGTTACTCTTGGATAATGAGGAATTATTACCAAGCTGTTAATTTCATTTCCGTAGCCGGAGAAAAGAATCGGGCGTAAAGAAATGGAGAGAGGTAGATAGATAGATAGATAGATACATACATAGATACATAAACAAACGGAGAGAGAGAGAGAAAGAGAAAGAGAGAGAGAGAGAGAGAGAGGGGGGAGGGGATAAGCAAAAGCAGGAAGAGAGAGATGGAAGTGAAGAGAGAAGGAGACGAAGAAAGAGGGACACAGGGGTATGTGGAGGGGTATTTTGGAGGGGGCATGGAGAAGGGTAGCAAGAGAGAGAGAGAGAGAGAGGGGGGAGGGAGACTGAGATTAGAAGAATAAAGACGAGAAGGATAGCAATATATTGACAGCGAATGGAACATTAAATCTTAAATCTATTTTTTTTTTTTTTTTTTTTGTCTTATGATGTAAAAAATACTTACGTGTGGGAGGGGCGGGGGGGGGGGTAATCTGGGGGGCTAGGAAAAATATGGAACCAATGCACCAAATATATACATTCAAACTTATGAAAAAGTACATTGCATTTTTCCCTTGAAATTCCCCTATAGAAATCACACGGAGGTTAAATAGGTGTAAAGAGCTTCTTGATCAAATGTCACACGTTAGCGGGTATGTGGGTCTCTATGCCGCTTGAGGCCCATTAAAGAATTGGAATAAATGATATCAATATCTTGTCAGCTGTAGATCGGGAAGAGATTGTCAGAGGTTGTGTCTGGACTAGTCTACTCTGTCAGGGCATGGACAGAATCTCAGTGAAGACTTTAAAGGGATTGGGTATCTTTGCCTCAGATGCTAAACAAAATCCTGGATTTAGCGCATGCTGCAATCATAATTATAAACCTTTAAGTCAGTCAGGAATCCCATGACTTGTACAAGCCGATCGCCTGTCTGATTATCAAGATATTTATGACTGGAAATCGAAATTTCATTTTTCGTTTTCCTAACGGTTTTTATTAAACTACAGTGAGTATGGTATGAGTATGGTAAAACCGGTCACTCAAAGATTTTTACTTTTTGAGGCACTTCATAATATTTTTTCAGTGCAATTCTTTTTCTTTTTTTTTTCTTTTTTTTTTTTTGGGGGGGGGGCTTCAATTCTACACCATATCACAGACACTGATGACACGTAGGGCCATGCATCTCATATTTAACATTGTTAAACGATGTCTTAAAGTCCTTGCATGCCTTGATGGAGATCGTTCCATAAGTATGATTCCGTTGAAGACATGCTCTCGGCAGTTCCTATGCGCCGCGCACTGCATCATATCGTAATCCAGAATGATGTAATAGAGGGGAAATTCCGAAATTTTTCTGACAGGAAAAACAAAAAAATGGGGGGGGGGGGTAGTATCTTGAAGTTCTGTACTAAATGTGAGACACTGATATTTTAAAAGGGGGCACGGGCGTATACCCCTCTAATTCATTGAAGTGTGGTCACTATGAAAGATTTTTTGGTCGTAAAAGTAAATTGCATTATTGTTGATTTGTTCACACCCTAAACCCAGTTTACAGTTAAATCGCTTTGATAATACAAATCAATGTGCTTTACTTTACATACAGCATTAATGGAAACATATAAAATACATTTTATACATACGGAAGATATGACACATGAATTGTACTATGCTATTACTTTGATACAGGGAATTACATTACCAAAATTGCATTATAAGGAATGACATTACAAGTACAATAGTTATATCAACTACAAAAATAAACATTGGAATGGTGTCAAAGTCCCCATGAGAACCCACGATTATTCGTATAGGTGGCGTATCTAGAAATTGAAGAACAAAATAGAAACGTGGATGGGGGTAAAATCCTCACGGATTCGTGAAGTAATAGTCCCTGTCTGCAAAATACCCACTATAAAGCTCATGAATTTTTGTTTGGGCCTGCAAAGGAGGTGAGCGTACCGGGGGTGTACGGGTGAGGGGTTAACAGGGGGCTCGTGCCGGTTCTAGAGAATAGAGAAGTTGGATAGGGCATTGGATTTACATGAGTAAAGTCTGTATATTTTTCAAACCATTAAAAAGAAATGATCACACAGTTTTATTATTCCGTAAGCAAGATTTTATCTTTTCCTCAGGTTGCTTACGAGTGACAACTATTCATACTGCATGTCATAAAAGATGACACCGATTTAGTAGGGTTCGTTTTTTTAAAGACAAATTTTGTTAAATATGAAAAGCAATGCAGTTGAAGATTTCTGGAAGGTACTATATTTACATAATCCTTTACAACTGCAGTATAATGTGACAATAGTAAACTGGAACCCACGCCTGCGTGATGTCCAGAAAAAAATTGCATTTTGAATGAACAATGATGTTAAGATGATTTTTGTTTTTGTATTAACACGATGGCCAAGACTTTCGAGACATAAACTCAGGGGCAATTGCCTGAAGAAATTATGTTTGAATTATGTAATATGTCGTTGTAAATTTCGCACATTTTAAGAGGTAATGTACAAGGCTAATGAATATAAATCGAAAAAAAAATCTCTTTATTTGATGTATTAAAAGTCTGAGCGATCAAATATTGTGTCTAAAAGAATCAGGACACAGAACATTTGGATGCGAGAAATAAAAGCAAATTTGGACCTGAAGAATGATGCAAATCATTCCACAAACAACGAAGCTTATGGTAATCATTCAGTTTGAGGTCAAATGTGATTATATAGGGTGCATTCATCAATAATTATAATCTGTTTATTCTATCATAATATTTAGAATAGATTTTTACATTCAGAATTTCAAAATAATGTTCTTGGCCATTCAAAATATGATAAGAAAATACATTTATAGATATCAGTTACAAATTGAAGTTCACTTTTATAAAAATAAATATCACAAATTTAGTTGGCAAAATGATTTTAGAAGAATTAAACAATCAGAAACACTTTGCAAAAAGTAACCACTTTTTCATATATTTCTTTTCTTTCAGATTTGTTTTATATACTTTTCCATGTTATAATAACACTTAATCGCTGATATTGTGTTTTCAACAACTGGCAAACACTGTTTGCCAGTTTTTGTTTACAGTAGATCGCTACCATAATGTATTTGATAAACTATTATTATTATTATTATTTTTACTGTTATTTAATTATATTTATTATAATTGTTATTGTAATCAACATCATCATTATTACTATTATCATCGTCATCATAATCGTCACCCTCATCATCATAGTCATCATCAATATCATCACTACTGTAACAATTTGTTTTTATAAAATTCTTGGCTTTGATTTTCATCATCATTATTGTCCCTTTTCTAAATCAAATAGACACCTCTTTGTCACTCTCATTTAAATAAGGTTTGTTTTCACAGACTACAGTACTGTACCAGACAGGTGCAAATATTCTCGTCAAAGATACTTCTTTAATCTCTCGAGATCATCTATTTGGGCTCGTACCTGATTTATAAATCCATTTTTCAGTCATGCGTATAGAACAAGTGTGAAAATAAAAGATGTGAGGTGAAGGAGAAACAATAGAAGAAAAAAGGTCATTTAGAATCTGGTTTTCATATTTCACGCACTACTTTAGTGATGTAACCGTTCTCAATTTGATGAACTGTGTTAAATGCAAGCACAAAAGCGGTTCCATACAGACTATACTTAATGTGTTTGTGTGGGCGAGTGTATTTTGTTTTAATGTTTAAACACAAATGTAATGTTCGCTGACATTTCATGAATGAATTACAATGGAAAAAATGTATTGAATTACATTCACAGAGCTATACAATGAGAGAAGATGAAATTAATGGGTCACCCTTTCCATTTGCTGAATGGTCTCTTGATTATTTCATGAAAACGTGACGCAAAGAAGAGCAAATCTCAATTTCAGCAGCGCCATTCATGCTGCCCCGATTTCCGCACGTTATAGAGACCCCATATCAGGGCAAGTATCTCCCCATTAGTGTTATTACGTTGCAGTCAAATCATGAATAATTACAGGACCTTTCTATACCTCGGTCGCATCGCAAAAAACTGGCTCCAAACTGGCTCCAAACCAACAAATAGTGGCCATTTGAAGGTAATATGATTTTCTTTTTTCTTTTGTTCTTCTTATTGTCGGTCTGAATATCTACCTATAGCATCTCAGTCAGACGATAGTAATTAATCAGACTTAACGTCATCTCGAATTAAATTTTAAAAAGGTGTATTGATTTCGGAGTGGGCGCTCTTTTTATAATGTCATTAATCGTTATGCATAGAAAAATATGAAGAAAAAAAGGATTGGTAATATTACCCCCATGTCAACGAATCTGATGTTCCAATGTCTTAATATATCTCTTGCACATTATAAACAATAGCTCGCTGTAACAGTTCAGACTCGAACCGCGAACCATGTGATCCACAGTCCGTTGACATATCTGCTGGGCTACGGCATCTCGACATCTCTTTCACAGGCTCCTTATATTATATGTCGATTTATGAACAAAGAAAATTATTCGATGACAACTTTTTAAGACGCAGATCTTGCGAGGGGTCTCGATGACGAAAAACAGATTATGGAAATCGTGTTTGGCGTTGATTTTCTTGTTGACCTATTTATATATCATTTGGTTATCCATAATTTTTTGCGGTCGAGGTCCTAAGCAAGCTGTATTAAATTTAAGTCATTTCAGTTGGTTGACTGACTCACATTCATTCCACTATTTGTTACTCCTCAGCCATTACGACCATGCCTGGCCAGCTCTCTCTCTCTCTCTCTACCTTTCTCTCTCCTTCTTGACTATATGTTTCTCTCAATCTCTCGGTTTCTCTATGTTCTGTCACTGTCTTCCTCGGCATAACCTCACTTTCTATCTTTATTCTATCTCTCTTAACTGTCTTCATCTTTCCGATTTCTCTCTCTCTCTTTCTCTCCCTCTCTCTCGCTTTCTCTCTCTCTCTTCCTTTCTCTCTCTCTCTTTCTATCTCTCATTCTCTTTCTCTCTCTCTCACGTCATTGCGTTCTCTTCTTGTTTCCCCCTCTCTTTCTCAACCGTCTTTCCAATTTCCATTTCTGTTGAAATCTCACTATCTCTTTCTTTTCCTCATTTCTTCTTCATTTCTTTCCAATTTCCTTGGCATTCTCAAGAGCATTTTTTTATTGTGGTCTGACAACTTTATTTTTACTCTAGTGCTGTGACTTAAAAGCATAAAACCATTTCCATTGATTGGTTGAAATTGTTGCCCACATTTTCAGTGTATGTTGAAACTCAGTTCCACTCGATACATGCAATCAATAAATACATGACGACGAAAAGATTCTCTTTTAGATCTCCGAGATTTGTTTCTTCCAGTAATGATTGTTTTATCGTCACGGTATGTGTTCAGTTTCCCGAAATGCCTGATTTTCGTACTTGCGATGATAGCATTGTACCTCTTGCGAGATCGTACTCCCCCGCTGAGAGGTCATTTCTTTTGAAGTACTGATTTTCGAATTTGTTCATGCGAATCTATCAATATCTTCTCTTCAATGTTGAATTCAATTCGATTCAATTTATTTCAGTGTAGATTGTTTATTAGAAATACATAATAGTAGTCCAGGGACCAGTTGCACAATGTTTACAATGTAAAAATGGTAATAAAATAGGATAATATATTAAGACAAATAAGAACATTAATAAGGAGTTGAGTTACATTAAGGGTACAAATAAAAATTACACTTGCGTACAAATAAACAAAATATTCATCATATTGCAAAGTAGAAGCAAAACAGAAGCAAAAGATCACTCAATTATTTGGCTGAACATGAGGTGATGTTTCATTGTAATACAGTATAAAATACAAATTATTTTATAATTACTTTTTCCAAGGTTAAGAATTATGTGTGACTCAAAGCGCAATTTTGGATTTTAGAAAAATGAGACAGAAACTATATTTTTGTAATAGAAACTTATTATATTCAAGAGTGAATTACCACTTGATAGTAAAACATTTGTCATTGGAATCTATTGGATCTAAGATGTCGGTACAAAGAAATAAAAGTGAGAAAATCTTATTTGATCTTTCATATACTTCAAGTTTTAAAATGAACGTACACAATCTGAATAGATGAGCATAGATAGCTGTTTGAAAAATGTAAGAGAGGAACGAAATTTTTCGAGAACTGTATACTTTTTCATTACCTGAAATTAAACGAATTATCACATATATATCGGATTACAATTACGCGTTTTACCGAGTCATAATTAGTCGAGGCGCCTCTTTTTTTTTTATCCTAGCCATTATTATTCATATTAGTCCACAGTGTGTTTATCAACTGTTCCTACCTCAAGGGATTTTGTCTAATTCATGCATCATGATATGCAAACATTTTAGGTGAAATTTATCTCAAAAAGGCTTTACACATCCTACAAGGTCCGTGATGATTTTCTCAAGGTGTTTTCCAAGGCGTATCCAGGGCAGAGGGGGCAAACGGTAAACCCCCTGTCTGAAGGTAAAAACATATTTAACAAAAATCAAGTCAACATGCCATTAGTCTGTGGCACACGGGACGGGCATACCCCGATGGCGTTGCAAGACTTGTTGAACGGGGACACAGACACGGGGGAGGGGGTGGGTGGGTGTGAAACATAAAAACACTGAATGACGTAGTTACATACTCACACACACACACGCACACTTGTTCACGCGGTCGGTCATAGAGTTGAGGTCGATGGGTGACTTTTTTTTTTTAAGTGGATGAGCTGGGGAGGGTCATGCCCCTTGAGCCCCCCTGGATACGCCTATAAGGCTACCCACACAAATTCATCCCGTACCAACCCCTCTAACTGGTCAAAAGAGGACCCCCCCCCCCCACCCCCGTTATGAGATTATGGATACGCCATTGGTCATGATAGTGTGGTTTCTACCAGTTTGGTGGAGGATAGTCGTATCAACGCTACAGTTATATCCTACCGTATGCTGGTCTTCATTGTCATAGACCTGCGGCGATATCACAAGATCTAAACGCCTACATATCCGTTTGGTCGTACCCATTTCAATTCGCTAAAGTATCTTTGTGGTACCATTGGTCAGTCTATCTATGTGATTGCAATGATTACCTGAAAGTAATACAGGTGCATATCAATGATTAATTAAGTAAAGATAGACAGGAGCCCTGAGGATTGACCTGTTCAAGATACCAATTCAAAATACCGATCAGGTGACCAACTGGAGAATAAAAAGTTGCAATTGTCTCATTTTGACCAGTGATTCCCTTTTGAGATTTAATTTTGTCGCGCAATGCCTCTTCTTTAAGGCCTTTGACGTGAGCTTTATTACAAAAGATCTCATGCGTACTATTTTTAGCACAGGTTTAAGGAAAACATACTTCGGGGTAGAGATATTATTCTAACCTTACACTGCATTTTCCAATTAAGAAATTTAAAGTAGTCGCCGAGCTGAATCCCTTTTTCAAAGGCAACAAACACAGAATCTGTGTTTGTTGCCTTTGAAAAAGGCAACATCTGATGTACACGGAACACGATAGAAAACCAGCAGTATCAATAGCTATGTGCATCTCCTTATTAATATACGAACATTGACAGTGACATATGACATAATCTGAACAAGATTTCGATAGTCAATACAATCAGACGATAGAGTATTTAGATTGCCCTCGAAAATCTCGGCATTTCAATACATTTCAATTAAAAGGATTCTGGTCGGAAAGCGAACAAGGTATAGGATTGGTATTTAAACGAGGTGCATTTTATTCACCCCTCCCCATTTATTCTTCGTTTAAATCTCTGATGTCCCCCACCAGTGGCGTAGCTCGGGGAGGGGGTGTAGGAGGATAGGCCTTAAGGATCTCCACCCCCCCCCCCCATAGATTAGACGTCAAAAGCAAAAAAGAACACATTTAATTTAACTTTAGAAATGCATTGTGTATTATATCTCTTCACAATCTCACAGAAACTTGATTCTTCGACAGTTATGTTAACATTCAATAACATATACATAAAAGGAAATTATGGGAAATTACTTAATATAATATATACAAGGTGAATGTATTTTTGGCTTCCTATTTAGGAGAAAGGGAAAGAGAGAGGGGAGAGAGAAGGGGATCAAAGAGGCGCTGGAGGAACAGATTCTATTCAAGGGTATAAATACTCTTGACAAAAACAAAAATTGTAAAAAGTTGATCGTACTTTCCTTGCTTGCTCATTAGCACAATGTTCGTGTTAGCAATTTTTGTTTACTAAAAAAACACGTTCAAAATATAATTGGTCTAGAAATTCCTCTAACAAACTCTTGATTCAAACGAAAGGTGAATTCTAAGCTTGATAATCTTCAATTGTATCTCGACCTTGGATTCAGTTCCGAAATGCATGAGCAAAGCCGAGTAAGAGAATGAAATCATGACAATTGATTGTACTCAGACATATTTCTGAGTTTACACAGCCAAGGGAAATTTGTATTTCATTTTGCTAGGAGGCTTTTCTCCTTTCCCCAATCCCTAATAGAAACGAATTACCCCTTTTAGTTGAGCATTTCGTGCACAACGAGATAAACTGGGTTATTTTCGATGCTATCTTTCCACCAAAAATGTTTACCTATTCACTTTATTCCCAGGCTGTAGTGGAACGGTTTTCTCCTCACCAACACACGGCGGACGTGGCGTAGAATATCAAACCGTCGTCGGTGTTTTAGAGGCAATATACACGTATTTTCTGGTAATGGGTTGGATCAGGGAAAAGGGTGCCTTGAGAGGGGCCGAATATGGACGCGCAAATATTATCTTGGGCGCGCGTTGTCGGGGAAAAAGTATGTCTTGCTCTTCAATAATAATTGGTAATGTCTCTGTTCATTTCTTGACAAACAGGGACAATAATTGAAAATCAGTGTTCTTTCTTCGAAACACAACTATTCCAATTCATGCTCTTATATGTTATTCACCAGAATCATGTTTATACTCTTTTAGCAGAAATAGAAGGTTGCGGGGTAACGAGATATTATCATGATGTTTCTTAATTATATTTGCTTTACAAAATTTGGGTAGATAAAACTCAGTACTTATAAGACATTACAAAACGAATTTCAGCAAATGCTTCCCTCATCTATCACTTCAGGTCTTGCTATTCTTATAACTTGTTCCGAACCTTATACATGTACATATTCATGTGTGTTAATTTTGCTCATAAGCAGAATGCTTGCTTGTGAATGGGTTATTTTGATTTAAAACCATGACCGTCGTATTTTATTTTTTGTTTTGTATTAATACTGTTGCTACTGTCGTGTTGGTGAAGTACAGAAAGCTTTAATTATATTATTTAAGATCAGCTCGTTGTGCTACCTGCTCCACCAAAGAGTTTCACTCAGGAAAGTTTAAAAGTTCCAATCCTTTCATTGAGAGAGTAGACATAACAACAAGGAATGTCTTCATTACAACGTTTCATGATAATAATCAATAATAATTGCCGCAATAATTGTCATTTATGGCTGCTCTCGGTCTTCATGGCACAAATTTCACCCCAAATATAGACTGTCACTATTTGCGACTTACATTGCGGTGTGGCAGTGAACGCACAACTCCAGCAACTTAAATCCGTGAGCGCAACTTAGGGATTAGAACATGGCAGAAATCAATACGTCAGACTCCGTAAATACGCATAATAGCCATCATCTATTAGTGTTCTTACACCCTTTGATTGCAAATAGACAGAGGCTGGACAAATATAGACTGGGGCAAAAAATCAACAGATTAATAGTGGAAGCTTCCTTGGAAACCCACAAACAAACATTATCATGGAAAGTGGAATATTTTGGGAGGAGATATTACTAGAATGATGGAAGATTGACAGGAGAGGGTGAGCGTGACTGCGCAACAGCACGACTACGACTGCCCTTGTGCTATTACCTTCTGAAACATATTCCTGCAGATGTTGCTACTGTTCCTGCTACTACCCTACTACTACTGCTACTCTACTATAATAACTATAACATTCTCTTCACCTTTTCCGAGGGAATTGATTATTCCATTTCAAATACATATACATAATTTATAGACTATTTACAAAACAAGTAAAATGAAACATATGAATTACATACATGATCAACATAATTTCTTAAAATGATCATTATAACATTTCTATTACTTTCTTAACTTCTTCATTATCGAAGTATCTTACATTTTGTCTTTGTATTTCAAATAAAATTTAAATGGTGAAATAAAATGATTTATTAACCTCTTTGGATTGCTTGGTACTTCCCCAAAGTTCGATTTACGTAATCTTTGTATATAACCAGTTGTGCATAATTTATCAAAAAATTAAGTAAAGTAAATTTTCTGTTATTTATTTATATCCAATCAATAACATTTTCACATCAATTTCAATTTCTATTTTAAAGATGAAATATATAATTCTTGAGAAAATTTTCCAAAAAACTCTTAATTTCTTGCAACGAAATATAGAATGCTCAATAGTTTCTTTTTCACGACAAATTTCCCATTCGTTAGACTTACGACTTTCCATGTACAGAGATTTTCTTTAGGCAATATCCTATATGAATTAATTTGAAATCATGTCGTTTGATATTATTGTCTCTGATCTTATTAAATTTGAACTGAAATACATCTTTCCGAACAAATGCCTATAATAATAATAATAATGATAGTAATAATAACAATAACAACAATAACATTGATACAAATTATATTGTTTAAAATTATTATCATTCTTATCATACAGGGAATAATAATGTAAATATCACGTCTCTAAACACACTTCCTAAGTGTTATGAATACTTAACCTATTCTAGACTAAGATGGCAATTACCGTTTTCGGCCCCACGTAGGCCTACTAAGTTAATTATTTGATGATGATGAACACAATTGCTGGCTACACTGCATTCCAAATGGAGATTACCTGTTGATATATTTTACTTTTTGCAGTGGCTTTCTTTTCTCGTATTGCTCATCTTTACCTATCTTTCTTTCCTTCTCCCCTCATTTCCATCTCTTCTTCTTGCCCTTTTTCACGTTCTTCACATTTATGGAATTTGCTCAGACCCTTGTAATTTAAATTGAAGCTGTAAACAGTGAAGAAATCGACATTTTAGGGGAAAAAAGATATTGCCGAGTGCAGATGTTCGCTTCATCTCTATTTCTTGTCTCTCGTACGTGCCTCGTCAATTCGATGTACTACTCAGTGGGTTTCTAGCAGACGATGTGATCAAGTTACAATCGATACGTCTCAATCGTTTCCCCCATCAACTATCTTTCGGGGTATTGATTTTTGTGAGAGTCTCGAGTCCATTTTGTTTCTGTTTCATCTATGTTTATACCATGTTTAAATGTGTTTAATCTCAGGGGCATATTCGAGAGCTTTGTCAATAAAGGAATATGAATCCGACATTTTACATTGTTTTATAAGCCCTCTAAAAGAAAGTTGACTTTCTTAACTCTCGTAGCACACCAATCATTACGATTACCATTACAGGCGATCACAAGAAAATCGTTACACGGTCCTTTTTGGAAAACATCTTTAGCGTCTAATACTTGCATGTTTCGAATCAACTTCAAATCTACATTGTGTTCTCAGTTCTTTTTTTGGCTTCTTATTTCTATTACCATTTTAGTCTTATGTCCGTTTCTCTTGACCGACACTTGCGATCTCGATAAGGACATTTCAATACACTTTAACTGGGACTTAGTTTAATCCGCGCCACTAATGTGCATTGGCAAGGCATTCATCTTCATTCGCCACGTCCCACCCAGGTGTAGTTAATGGGTACCTGGTAGAAAATTATTCAGGGATGATGGGTTAAAGCCAGGGTTATAATAGTGATCTGTATGCGCATTGAGCATCCGCTAGGGCGGATATTTGCAATACGATTATCAATTTTATTATTGTTTTAATGGTTCCAAGAGGACATTACAGTTGCATACGATGATTCACGTACGCGATGTTTCACACACATTAGATTAAGAATTGAAAACATTCAGACATTTCAAAATGTAAATTAAAATATTTAGAATTGTTTTTTATCACCTCACTTTATGTATCTATGGTAACCATGGTAACCGATGTGACCTGGTCTTTTAAGAAATCACTTATGTGTGATATTGGTCATCGTCACGGTCATTTAATCCATCGTGTCACGCTCTAATATCCTCATAGCAACGGATGCGATCCGAGTTTGGTCTCGATGGATGCTGAGCCGTCAATCATCATCATCATCATAGCAACAAAGAATCTCAGAGCAATAAGGATCATCTTAGGAATTAAAACGAGTATATATTATTGGTGAGTATTAGTGTACTGACCGGCCGGAGTTATGTTTCATATATTTGTATGAGGTCAAGGTGTAAATTAAAACAAGACGAGGTTTATGGTGGTGTCACCAATCACCATTGAGTATTGCGAAGGTGTGAGTGATTCATAAGGAATGGAAGATATTGCATAGTAAATCAGAAAGATACGGTTCAATATGAAAAAAATGATTTATTCAAAATAACAAACAGAGATGAGTTTGGCGGTTAGGGGTAGGGGTTCAAAACGCAACCCTCCCTTCTCCTTCCAACTGAACGAATCTGGCAGGGCCGACTACAGTCCAGAAATATTGTTTCTAGATTTTAACAAAATAATAACGACGGGATAAACTTTAATACACCCACCCTTTTCCCCCCTCGCTCATTCTGTGTAATTTTACATCGAGACTGCTAAGTACTTCACTTTCACATTTAGCTATTTATTATTACAATCTACAAAGTATCAATTAGAATAGTGTGTAACTAAATACAATTCGTTCTACATGGGCTTCTCATTTCAAACAATCAGACGAATCACGTAAACTCGATACTTTCTGTTTCAAAGCTTTCTCACTGTCTCACATAATTTGATGTCGGCGCTGTTTGAGAATCAGACAAACAATAAAGGGTCTATCAATTTCTACTTCCGATCTACTCTCTAGGCTATAATGGGATTCAGAGTCTTCTAGCGTATCATTGGCATGAATCAAAGAGAGAGTGAAAAGATGTCATGATCATTGTCATAAATAGCTGAAATATCTTACAAGTCTCACCTCTAAACCTTGAACCTGTATGTATTCGTTTACCAAGAACACGAAGGCATCGTGTAGCATATTTAAAGAT
This sequence comes from Strongylocentrotus droebachiensis, assembly GCA_035222895.1. Classification (NCBI taxonomy): domain Eukaryota; kingdom Metazoa; phylum Echinodermata; class Echinoidea; order Camarodonta; family Strongylocentrotidae; genus Strongylocentrotus; species Strongylocentrotus droebachiensis. The sequence continues at coordinate 144,279 of JAVYIG010002555.1, forward strand.
TGAAATTGTTTGCCTGACTGTATTTCATATAACCTTATCATACCCGCGTCATTCTTGATAAAACATCATTTTGGGAATGTAAAAATACCAAAAAAATAAAATCACCCAAAATTGTTTTGGCAGGCAGAATTCTGGTCCATATCAAATCGCCGTTTTGCAAAATAAGAATGATTCCACCTTTGACATTTATCATTAAAAGGCAAAATGTTTCGGTAATGAAAAGAAGATGAAGAATATTTTCATCTTTGAGACGATTCGGCAAATATATTCATGTAGCAGACGTCATGCGATGCGAGTGGAATAGGCAATGACAAAGATATTGAGGTTCTGGAGGGTAGGAGAGAGATAGCTAAGAAATCAATATTTCTTGAAATCTAACGATTTGATTTGATTTTCTGGAGGAGTTGGACAAACATATCACGGATAGAGCGCCGTGGGTTTGGAAGCCTGCATGCTAAAATAAACAAAAACGATATATTTCCGAAATTGATATATTTCGCATGCGGGGTGTTTACCGAATTAGGAGTTTGAACTCGCTGGTATTTGATTTTTATATCATCATGATCATAGCAATAGATGATGATTATAATTTGTGATGAATTTAAATGAGAAAAAAAAAATCCAGATTCCATACATATATGGAATGGGTTCCGGTTCCGGTGTGTATGATATCTTCTGATAATATAATGTTTTGTTTCACATGGTGTAACAAAGATAGCTTTCTCTACTTTTTGTACATTTTTTTTTTCTTTTTCCCCTTCCACAGGGTTCCTTTATTACATAATATCACTCACTTTTTGTGTATACAAGAACAGATATATACATGCAGAATTTTAAAATGATATTCGTGGCCAATAAAAATATTATAAAACATACATTTATAGATATCATTTGCAAATTGTAGTTCATTTTCAAAATATCACAGATTTACCAGGCAAAATAATTTAGAAAAAACAAAACGATCAGAAAAATTTGTGCAATTTGGTCCTCAATTGTGATATTCCCGAAAATACAATTTTTTTCTTTATTTTGACATCCCATATAATGCAAAGTCTCTGTGAAAGATTAAATAAGTTGTATCGTAATGAGGAAAGTGTTCATTAATAAAGAAATGTTACGGGGCCATCGTGAACGTAATTTTACCCTACATCACGAACTTTAAAAAGTGGACACTAAATCAATTTCGGACAAGCATTACCGAATTTTCTTGTTAACTGATATTTTCCTCATTTTTAAAATGTTTATCCGTTAATCCTTTCAAAGTTAATGCACTTTTGGGGTAAAATAATTCACTTCATTAGCTTTGAAAAAATAGCTTGCCGATTTTAGATAACGGTAGAAGGGTAATTCGCTGTAACCTGCATTGATGATGTTTCTTTAAAGAATAACCTTTAATGAAAGCATAGGTCATCCGTTTGTCTTTCACTTAATACCAAAAGATTGTAAAAAAAAAAAAAAATCAGAACCGAAAACAAAAAACAAAAAATAAAAGCGACCCGGCTAATTGTTTTTTACTCCAAAAATGGATAAAAGTGATAATAGCTCCGAACAACTGATTTCCAATCATTCCTGAGTTCTGATTTTTATCAATCGTTGAACTTCTTTACTTTCTCGAGAAAACTGCCCCCCCCCCCCCGGTCCTTTACCAATCTGTCAAAGCTTCTACATAGAGGCGCTATCTCCGATTTGACATGGATGAATTTTTTGAAAGAGGGGGATTAAGAAACCTTCATGCAATTGAACATGTTGCCTCATCCCACAAGACCTTTTCTTCAAAGTCCGATCTGCAAACACGGTCTCAACAAATAGCTGGTTGCAATCAACCTCTAAGCTGAGAGAAGATATCATGATGTATAGATACATAAATACTAGCCCTTTTTCTGAGAATTGTCTTACATAATGTTTTTGCTGATTTTCTTGCCGTGATTGCGATAGGCCAATATAAAATATTCCCCGTGAAATAAAGGTCGAAGTGAAACCTTTGCATTTTTCACCCAAGTGGAAAAATAATGAGCATAAATAGAAAATAGTGCCAAGGGCATTGATGGAGAAAATATTGATTACAAATTAATAATCATGAAGCATAATATAACACATGTTGTACGGCACTTGAACCGTTTATTAGCTATCTTTCGCATCGCTCCGCGTCATTTGATCTCAGATTAGAGAGGCGCACTTTGTAATAGACTGCCCGGAACTAAAAATTTGTCATAAAATCGATGATTTATACACTGCTAACAGACAAATCAATGCTAGTTAGAGATCAGATGATGAAACTAAACGAGAATCGCTCGAAAATGTTTTTCTTAAAATTGGTAGCAACGCCGAGGATAATTAAAGGTATAAGATGACGCGGCAAGAAATAATTTTACCCGAGATGCATAGACCCGTTTACATAGCCTTTTCCTTCTGTATTCAGTCCGTTATTGGAGAGTGTCGTTCCGTTATAATTATGCTGATTGCTAAAATGGCCTTAACTCGTAGTGAAAATGATTGGACGTATATATCGCCTTTCTGGTCCTCGCTATCGAATTACATCTTTATTATTATTATATCAAATATTCCTGTACTTATGAGGGGGAAGAGGAATGGCTATAAATTGGACAAAATATTAATGATGACATTAGGTGTTCTTGGAGGCACATCATGACCTATACTTGCTTACTTTTGTATGGCTGTCATTGTGCTATAATGCTATTCGTAAGGTACTTTTACCAAAATTTGATGCATGAAATGAGTTTGGTTAATAAACTATAAAATAAAATCAACCAAACCAAATTTGCCAAACTACAAAAATAACCAAATGTAGTCAACCTACAACATTATTTTAAACAATGTATAGTTATTATATCAAGTGAATATCATTGAGGTGTTTTAGTATTTTCGAGTACTAACGACGAAACCTTCATAGATTGCAATGTAAGCTAATGATCCATGACTCCCGTACTTGATTAATTTATATTTACCATTTTCCATTTTCTCCGGTCTCTAAGAATGATCGTGAATGGAGACACATAAAAGAGAGAAAGAGAGAGAGAGAGAGAGAGAGAGAGAGAGAGAAATGAGGAGAGCGAGAGAGAAAGAAGGAGAGAGAGAGGGGACGGGCGGGGGTTATCGTGAAAAATAAAGAGGGGCAAACAAAGAAAGTTAGATTTAGCTGTACTTTTGTGAACCTCTGCTTATCCCATTAGTCTTATCTCTGCAATTGCATGTATCTTTTTC
>JAVYIG010002555.1:152500-240542 GCA_035222895.1 Strongylocentrotus droebachiensis
CATCGACATGGGGCACTTGATGTAAAGTGATGTTATGTCATGCGATGTGATGCGATCTGAATAATAATTTTGTAACAGTTTACATTCCTAGCATGCAAAACGTGCCCTTCAACAGTGACTTTAAAATTGTAGGATAACAATTTTTCTTGTTGAAGATAATATCAAATGGTCTCTGATTGCCTAAAAATACTTTTAGTTTCGTAGATAACGGAATAACCGCAAAGACAGGTATTTACATCATAAAACGTTATATATTTTCTTAATGACGAAGGGATTATGCAGGGGGTGGGGGTACAACTTGTAGTCATTTATGGCCATACATAATGTGCTGAAATATATACTAATGGGGAAGGGAATTGGGAATGAACGCTGATCACGAAATACTGGCCATTTGTGGTATTTTATCTATTAATAAAAGTATATTTTTAGCTGAATTGTGTACCGTGATAAAAATTATTAATCCTTTTCCATTATCAGTCGTTATTTTTGTTCTTGTTTTGTTTTAATATGCATTGTACTATTTTACCATTTATTAAGTTGTTTATTATTTTAAAATGTATTTTAATTGCCCTATGTAACACGGGCTCTCTTGCAAAGCATGAAGCAGTTTGTATGTACTGAAGACGCTACCCTCAGGGTATTTAAACAGGCTGTTTAAATAACAAACAATACATACATTAATAAATGAATAAATATACGGTTATTAAAGGGGCATGTTCCCGCCAGTGTAGTTATCGCTGCTCTAGTCATCGCCATCTTGGTTCCGAATGTCGACTTCTAATTTGCATACAGCTGTCAATCAAAGTACGCGCGGCCTGGCCTGCCTTCGCCAAGCCAGCTGATTGCTGCCGATCGCGGCGTCACGAAAGTGGGCGGAAACAGCAGCCGAATCTTAGAGCCGAACTGCGATTGGCATTACTTCGGCACATGTATGCGATAATCGGCATTGTCCGGGCATTCGGAACATGCCATCTGCGTAAGAGCCGTATTCTGTTGATGTCAATAGGCAGCTAGCACTGTCCGCCAGCGGGTACGTATTTTGAACGCCCTCTGGAATACGGGGAACATGCCCCTTTTATATAACGGTCACGTGGTAAGGGTTATTCACGTTTAAAGAAAGCATCAGTATTTAGTCCATCCAATGCTATATCTAGAATTATCCTGTTTCAGGTCTTTTATTTATGGAATTGACGTTACATGTTGTACTACATCTCGCAACTAATACAGGAATATCACCTTGAATACAGATAGTATATCGCGCAATCTGTTGATTAATCAGATAACATTATACTATATCAATTCACTTGGCAAAACAAAATACTTTTATCTCTTGTTTTCGAGGCGCCGCTATACCATGCATGTAATTCATATATTCATCATGTTTGTTATTCTACCGGATGCATTGTATATCATATTTTTCGTATCAACTTTTTTTAGTTCCTGATAATGTCGGTGGGTTTTGTAATCGTAACATGTTGTTTTATGATACTTTCTAAATGTTAAACTGTCGACCTAACTACGTGATAAAACCTTATATCTTTAAATTTATCTACAGAACTACCTTCGTTTTGTTTTGTAAAGCAGTTGACACATTTCTTAAGGCAATAGTTAATAAGGTGTCTTATTTTCGACACGTTCATCCAAGAATGTCACCTCTGTTCATTGTTCAACCTGTGACTGAGCCGGTGGATATGGAGCGGAAGTTAGGATTAAAATTCGAGGGAGTTTGATAGAAAATTGCGAAAGATCAAAATACACGTATCGCCTATATTTGCCCTGAAAGTCAGAGGTATTTCAAACGTTTCGGGACCTCGTGCACCAACTAATTGCTCGCCCACTGTTATTGGGTGCTCGCGAAAACAAGCTAATGAAGACCTAAAACTACCTAGAAAAGGAAAGTGGACACGGATTTGAGCGGCCCATGAGGCATCTCGATTAATCCACGTTTTGCTCTGTTAATTAAAGGGTGTATCAATATCAACAGCCTCGAAAATAAAAGTCAAGGGTAGAAACGACGGGTAAAACATTTTGATCTTTCTTGACGCTCTGTGGTCCAAGTATGATGATTATGATCAATATAGCCAGGACGAATTCGATTGCAAAAACAGAGCAATACGTGAGGACAGTCTGTAAACAAAGTCAGATATAGCGATATCTTTTTGGCAGACATGTCGTATTTTGAAGAAAAATTACTGCCCTTCTAATTGGACCATTTCACACTTGGCTCGATAATATGTAAAGAGGTTGACGCGCTGCGATACTGCAATCATCTTGAGTCATCTCACCGTAAGCAGTAGTAAGTACCCCAATATTTGCAGTTCAGGTCTTGGCGATTTACACTGGATGCACCTGCACCAATGAGGATGGACTTTCCCTCTGCGCAGACGGTAAATATGAACGATCATAATTGGGAATATCGCCCGCTCTAACGCCCGCGCATTTGGATGAACATAAACGAAATTCCCGAGCCTGTAAAACAAATAAGGCATAACAAAATAAACGGGTGAGTTGTCGCTTTCTTCCATTTCGGAGACGGAAGTCAGATGTATTTCGTAGGAAATTATGACAGCGGTTTGCATTGTTTGTTTTCTGATAAAAAAAACAATTTTCCAAAACAACTATAATAACGTATAACTCACATACCCTGGTATAACGTCAATGAAGTGTCAATGAAGTGTCAATGACATTTAGTTCCTTTCATTTCGAAGTAAAAAAAAATATTCATTTCAATCTATGATATATAAATTCGATGAAACAATGAATTATGCAGACAACCAAAGACAACATAGTGAAAGGAAAGAAGGAATAAAATTCCCCGAAATCTAAAACTTGTGAAGGGTACGCCCGAATTGTACATGAATTAAGGTTCTTTATAGCATATCAAAAGCAATATGTAACCTGTACAGACCTTCGAGTTTGAGACGTCTTTCAAATCGTTTTCGTCTATAAATTATCTACTAGAAATCTCAACAATTCTCTTCGTCGGAAATTGGGACGCTGGTAATACTCAACATGTAATTCATGAGTTTCGGTCATTTTGTCTTCTTTGCGACATTTAAAAACAAAATTGATAAAGAAAAGTTATAATTTAAAAGTAAACGGGAAATTAAATAAAAGCGAAGATGGTGTATCGAATTTAGGTATTTTAAAGACAAATAAAAAGTCTGGACGTATTTTTTAAAACTGATCATTAAATTTTGGTTCTACAAATATTTCCAGACCAACATTTATAAATCTTTTCGTTGAAACAAAAATCGCCGTCGACCTTCATTCGATTCCAGACAAGCAACTTGAGGCCCTCCCTGATTTTATAGATTTCATAGAGACAAAGCCGCATTGGCGTAGCGCGCATACTGATTATGGATTTTAACGAAAATTATGACGTCAGGTGTTCCTGCATTGCTGATCTATTTGAAGACTTTTTTGCCCTTGGAGCTTCAAGCGTATAAATGCCATATCAAGATATAGCCATGGTTTATCCATGGTGTGTATAATATGTGAATCACAGATTGGCTGAAAATAAACTACGGAACTACGTCATCAATAAATCAGTGCCCCCGCCGTATAAATATAAACCATCGCAAAATAGTCGGGGGCTCTAAGTGGTACTAAAAGTGAAACATATAGTCATTCTTGGGTATATTTTCTTTAGAATTTAAGTCTATCAAATTGACGATACATTGGGATGAGGAAACTGAGCGACAATGTTTTGAAATACATATTGCTATTTTTAGTACTAACGTTGCATGAAGCTGAATATAAACATAAATGGTTAAAGTGACATTTCATTTTTGTTCATGAGCTGGAATTAAAGATAGCATAATAATTATGCTATCTTTAATTCCAGCACATTGAGGAGGGGGGGGGGTCGAAGGGGTCGAAGATAAAATGCGTTTTTGATAACTTTTTATCCTACTGAAGGGTAGAGCATATACCATCTGATAATATTCCTCTGACCGCTTGTATGTGTTTTGTTCAGCAATCACAAGGTATTAATGTTGGTAAACTAGAATTAATCGCAGGCATTTTTTTCCAATACGAAACATTGCACATGACTATATCACGGACAATATTGTTTCCAAACGTAATATTGCAACCGTGTTGATAAAGTTTAATCTATACAAATGACCAATCGGAGAACTCCCGAAGGGGAACGAACTTATTAAAGGGAATTAAAATTTATCTTGTTTGAAAGATTACCCCCACCGTAGTGTAGAATTTGTACAGCTTTTAAAACCAATTAACAAAAATCGATTTATTACACATTTTACCCAACCAGTGACCTATAGACCCAAAGTGCTTATTACCGTTAATAACATGCCATCGTTTCCTCTTAACGAAATATTATTTATTGTATGCCATACTTTACTTTTGTATGTGTTATTTGATTTTGTCGTATTATCTGCCCCTTCTAAATTAATGGCAGGAATTGGTAGAAATGTCAAATCTGGTGATTAATTTTGCCTAGACCGGAAATTATTTTTACGTGCAACTCGGCCGATATTCTTTCTCTCTCTCTCTCTCTCTTTTCTTACATAATACATTTTTCCTGCCACTAGTTTTTAGTATTTTTTTCTTCTTCATTCCAGACATTACAGTTTAAATTTATAATATTTGAAATGAATATTGACACATTTGTACAAATTGTACATGATTAGTATTCGATTCTACTATGGTTCAATATTAATTACTTTAAGGGCAAGGGCGTAAGCTTTGAATACAATCATCATTGTATTCAAAGCTTATGTCTTCAAACGTCCTTTGCCCCCGAAACTATTTCTCTCTCCGTCCTCTCTCTTTCTCCCCCTTCTTGCTCTTTCTTTTTTAAATGTTTTCTCTCTTTGTCTCTCTGCCTCTCTGCCATGTCTGCCTCTCTCTCTCTCTCTCTCTCTCTCTCTCTCTCTCCCTCTCTACCCCCCCCCCCCTCTCTCTCTCTCTCTCTCTCCCCCTTTTTGCCTTCTCTATATAGGTATGTATAAGAATCATTGGAAACAAAAGTGTCCAATTAAGGAGCAAAACTTTCTCAGTTAATACAAATGAACCGCTATTAGTTTCATCTGGATTCGTCCGCTCTACCACAACGTCCGACATTCAACCCCAGCATCCCCTCTGGGTTTCGACGGGAAGTCGTGATTCTCAGAGAAGAACATCAAGAGAAGGAGGGATGGGCAAAGTGATGGCGTTGACACTCATGACGGGTGATACTAATCATCGTTTAATATTTTCATATTTGTCACTGGCTGTATAGATTGGGTTGCGTTTAAACCTCACGGCGAATAGTTGCCATGCATGCTGATAGGTGACTCATCTGACATGTCAAACCGAGGAAATGTTATAGAGACGAGAGAGAGAGAGAGAGAGAGAGAGAGAGAGAGGGGGAGGGAGAAAGAGAAAGAGAAAGACAGGGGAAGGGGGAGAAAAGCGAGAAAGAGAGAAAAATTGAGAGAAAGAGAAAGAGACAGAAAGATCGAGAAGAGAGAGAGAGAGGAAAGAAAGGGTGAAACAGAGAAAGAAGTAATAAAGGAGAATATGATATGAGAGACAAACAAAATGAAGAGAGGGAGAGAGAGCAAAGAGTGAGGGGAGAGTGAGACGAACGCACACAGACAGAACAAATTGCGGAGAGAGAGAGAGAGAGAGAGAGAGAGAGAGAAAAGAAAGTGAGAATTATTTATTGTTCACAATTATACTTTCATTTGTGTTGTATAACTAAATGAAGGAAGGTGTGTGAGACAGTGAGTGAGAGGTTAAGAGATACAGTAACGAGCGTGCTTGCTTTATTGTTGATGCGATGTGATTGGTCCCAAATGAAGATTGCAATTGTGCAAAGACGGCTACGGAATACGACATGACTAAGTCTTGAAATAACCACTGAGCGTCGCCGATTGGTCACACAGCTTGGTCACGTGCACAGACGACGTACGTTACTACTGGTGGACCCGGCATCCCCTGGAATGGGATGAAGACTTCCAGATAGGCCCGTCATAATAATGATCATTGCATTGCAAGCCATTGATCGGGTGTTGCAAGCACCTTTATTTATTTTGACATAAAGGGAATGGTAACTGGACGTATTGATTTTGATCAGTGGCATTTGAAAAGCTATACCCATTACGAATTTCATGGGAAATTGGTGTCCTAACATTTTGATTTATCGAGAATGTGTCATGAGTAAATTGATAAACCTTGGTTACTTCCAGAATATCGAGTGATGGTCTTACACAATGCCTATATACCACGCTAATATTACCAATATTGGTAAGAGTTTTGCTTTTTAAGCGTGTACAAAATGAAAAACTCAACTTACCCCTCCCCCCCTCTCTCTCTCTCCCTCTCTCTCTCTCTCTCTCTCTCTCTCCCTCCCCCCTCTCTCCCTCTCTATCTCTCTCTCTCTCTCCCTTCCTCTCTCTCTCTCTCTCTCTCTCTCCCTTCCTCTCTATCTCTCTCTCTCTCTCTCTCTCTCTCCCTTCCCCCTCTCTCACTCTCTCTCTCTCTCCCTTCATCTCCCTCTCTCTCTCTCTCTCTCTCTCTCTCTCTCTCTCTCTCCTTGTAATGCATTTCTAATCGCAAACTTCTGTTTAAGACGATTCTGCAGCACCACATCAATACCATTTGCAACACAGTATCATTCATTACAGCACATTGCAAGAAATGTCAGCCATGAAACTTGTGCAAATGCACATGATGACGTATAATCAGGATATCAATAATATTATTGTCTGGGATTCTCCATCGTTGCACAACAATATTTTCAAAACCATAAAATCTGGAATTTAATATTTGTTTGCGTTTCCTTCTTAAATCTCTCTCAAGATATCCATTACAAACCCGGTGATTTTCTATGACTGCGGTCAATCATCGCGTCACGGAAGAGGAAGTTTCTTCTGCTGGTTGAGTATCTCTCTCTCTCTCTCTCTCTCTCTCCCTCTCTCTCTCTCTCTCCCTCCCTCCCTCTCTCTGTCTGTCTGTCTGTCTGTCTGTCTGTCTCTCTCTCTCTCTCTCTCTCTCTCTCCATCTCTCCCTCCCTCTCTCTGTCTCTCCCTCTCCCTCTCTCTCTCCCTCCCTCTCTCTCTCTATACTATCCCCAATACATCCGGATCTAGATGTACATAACATCACCGTTTAGAGTGAGACAGATCCAGACGGACAGTCGGAAGCGGTGCTATAATATGTGAACAGATTATTATTTACGTTGTTTCATTGCCCCCCCCCCCCCTCTCTCTCTCTCTCTCTCTCTCTCTATCTCTCTCTCTCTTTCATTTTCTTTCACTCACTCTCTCCCTCTCTCTCTTTCTCTCTCTCTCTCTTTCTCTCCTTGCTGGCTTTTAATTTATATTCTAAATTATATTAAAACCTCCTAAAATAATATACTTTCGTGACAAATTAAAGCTCCATTAGTGTGACATTTTTTTTAAAAGGAAAGACCATTGAGCAACTAACACTAGTTAGAAATTGCAACTCTTCCTATGTCAAATGTCTGTGGCTCATTTTAGATCCATGCATCATTTTCTAATATTTGTATTATTTCTTCTTCTTTGTTTTCTTTATAATAAATAAATGACAGCATAGACAAATTAAAACGAGTATCCTTCTTCACTTCTTCAAGTCAAGAAGATGTTCATCATGTACTAATACTGAAACAACATACAGTTCTATTTATCCAATCCTTAAGGTCCTTCAATCAATTCCTAACTTCATCGAAAGTATGGGCCGTCAATCGCCACGAGGACAATCAATTTTGTGAGTGTTTAGTCTATAAAACAGAGAAACATAACAAAAAATATATATTTTCTCTACTTCGCGAATTAAGAGCAAATCGCGTCAAATGTCAAATATTGAAAAACAAACATTTTTTTCTCTGAAAAATTGCACTGGCTACTTATTTGCTCTTGGTCTTTAATGACATCAGGACGCCAATGTATAGGCTAAAGTAAATATTTTGGAAATGAGGGGGCTGACAAAATGGGGGATAATATATACAAAACTACATATAAAATAATGTTCTCTTAAGATTCATGAAATCGCTTGAAATGCGTAAAACATTTCTTTTACTAATTATTGCTTCTTTTTCAATTTTAGTTCGGACAATTATTGAAAATGTCGATAGAGACATAGGAAATAGACTTTGAATCAAAATCTCATGAAGACAGTAGAAATGTACATAATAAAGACCATGCAGTTCAGAGAGTTGAATACTGCAGCAGTTGTTTAATTCGCTGATAATATTGTATAGTTAAAGATAAAGTTTCATAGAAGTTTCCTGACTATCCAGGTTACAATGTTTGCACCATATTCCACACCCCACCCCCTCTCGTTTATCCATACATTATAGCATTCATCATGTTTGTTCAAGTCTCTACGATATCTACATTGGATTATGTTTGTCAGACGACTGGTTTAGATTGTCTTATTATCAACTCGTCTTTGGTTACAATGTTTGTTTAGAAGAGTAAACTGCAGATTGGAAAAACAAAGTTTAACTCTCCATGTGTCTCATTCTCCCTGTGCCTTATTATCTCTCTCTCTCTCTCTCTCTCTCTTTCTCTCTCTCTCTCTCTCTCCTAATTAGTGAGTATGTATAAAAACATCCGTATGTTCCTATATGTCTAAACAGCCGAAGTTCGAATCACATGATATCCTGCCCGAATATTGTGAACGAACGATATTTCTAAAATCTTGGCACCATGTTTTTGACAAAACAGTTCCGTGTAATAGATACAATAATGGCGACGACATTCAAGAAATGTCTTCCCAAACCACTCTTTGTTAGTTTCATGACAGATGACAATTAGGAGACAACTCGTTAAGACTAAACAAACAAGGCGTTTGACATGTTGCAATGTTTGGAGAAAAGACATCTTATTTATTAGTCTGTTTTTCTTTTGCTGGCGTTACGAAAGACATGGTCCCGTTGCGGATTTGTTCCGTCACCAAATTTGCCCGGCGGATCGGTTGATACTTCGTTGCAATATGAAGCAGCGTAACTTACGGAGGTTTTTTTATATATTTTTTTTATGACGTTAAGTGTAATATGCTTCTCATGACTTTATGTGCATCTTAATGACACAGTGTTCAGTGCTTTGGTTCCTTTCTTGCGGGCAATTGCCATTCATTTACACAAATCGCAGCATTTTTTTTTTTTTTTTTTTTTTTTTTGGGGGGGTTACCGCGTCATAACTGAATATATCAGTCATTCAATATTTTGCTAAGAGCACCACATTATTGGTCATGGTCTACTAATTATATTCATCATTTATCCATAATAATACTTAAATGAGGTATACTTAAAACCACGATCACAACTACTTTCGAAACATCAACCCGAGGCAATTTCGAAAGCCTTGCATGTGCGTCATTCCCTATTGAAATCAAAACATTTTTTCTATGGGATGTACAATAGAATATTGGAATTGCCTTCGAGTTGACTTTTTTTCGAAAATAGTTGAGATCGTGTTTTAACAGGATCATGAAAGTAAAGAACGGTCTAAAATCACGGAACTTCACAAGAACACGATTTTAGAAAGACGAACAACTGGAATAACAAATATTCGAAATAACAAACTCTCAAAACTTAGAATAACATACTTTTGGCATAACAAAAGCAACGGACAGTCAGAATAGATGAACGGAATAACATAATTTTTGAATTACGAACTTCTATTATCGTAATATCGAATCTCTTTAAAGAACATTTTACGTCATACCCCGAACGCGTTATTCTAATTATCAACTCTATTGAAAAAGGTGAAAACATTTCCAATTTACACGTCAGAGTTAAGTCATACTGGATTATGCCTTCCGCTTTGTGGTTACGCAATAGTTAATTGATGTGGAAATTGGTTTTAGTGATGATCTGTACGGAGCAATTTTTTGCAAAGATTAATATTACGTCATCGTTTAGAAATCGTGATTTTTATTAACGGCTGGAAACGCCTCAAGCCACAAAATAATTTATGAAGAGGTAAAGAGGTAATTATGGTCGATGACTAATGCTCGTTTGAAGAGTAACATGTACTTTCTTAATAGCTTTTAAGCAATCAAACAAAAGGCGAAATATAATTATGATTTATGATTTATGTCACAGTTGGATTTCCAAGAATGATGATTTGATTCAGCGTCTGAACTGACTTTACGAACTGAAAAATAATCCTTTGGAAAATGAAAAGATGTTTTTAATCGTGTTCATAGACAGCGTAACTTCTGGTGATATAACTATATGCAACGCTGATCGGAGTTAAAGATAAGCTTGAGTTCTGGTAACGATAGAAAATAAATTCGCATAGAATCCAACAAAACTTACACTGAATGTTTAAGATTACAAAAAATGACATGTGCCAAACAAAGGTGGTAGAAAATGTTTAGGGGCCCAGTAATGAGCATATAGAGATAAGAAAATCAATGTAAGTAGCCCAGTAAGTAGACCCGGCACCATGTGCCCCTGTGGATTTATTATAAGCACTAAAAAAATTATCCCCTAAAACATTTCTTCTTTCGAGAAATCGAATTATCAAAATTTACCAGTGCTCCCGGTAAATTTCAAATATTTCAGATAGCGCCTAAGGCCATTCCATGGTAGCTGCGACTATGAAAATCTCAGAACATGCAGTTCTGATATATAATTTCTAAACGGGAATAGGATATTGGTCGATTGTAGTAAAAAAAACATTGTTTTAAAGGTAAGGTAATATCATTCTTGAGAGGTCGCTATACAACATAAAGAGTTTATTATTTTACAATTTCATCACTTTAGACTCGATTTCAACCGCTACAACGATCATTGGATATTGTACAACCGCATATGCTTCAAATATGTTCATTTGAATCAAATTCATGACCCCATACCAACATTATGTATTACCTTTAAGGTGAACATTTTTTTAGCCGCTCAATTTTTCAAGTACCCAACAAACGTCCTATGCCAGGTTGCCCCCAAACGTGTATCGTATATCATTAATAATCACACTGATTGGGCTCCCCAGACCATTCGAAATACGATATCCACCAGAACTCAAAGGAGACGTTGTTTGATGAAGATGATTCTAATCTTAAAAATACTAATATCAGCTCACTCTGGATGGAAACATTAATGTATATTAATACTACAAAACTGGTGTTGTTTACATTATCGGTATAAATGGAATATATAAATGCCTAAGGCTATTTCGTCCATAGCATTCACAAGCCATGAATCGCTGTTTTCATTCGTTAATGCTCCAGATCCAATGAAATTAATATAATGCCTATATGACATCAGAATCGACTCCAGAAGCCCGATTTATTTTCATCTTTCGACAGTCAAGACGTTTCAGTTATCACTAGACCCTCACATAGAGGATATAAAAGGAATGATTGTGTAATGGGGTTTCGGGCAATTTTTCGGATCATGACCAGCAGTGGTGTAATTAGATTATAGTTTTCATCCTAAGGCAAAAGGAGAGCTTCGTTTACATGTTTGCGGCTAATAATTATCTGATGAAGGTTTTCTAAGATATTCAGAAGCAAGTGGGGTTTCTTTCTAGAATAAAGAACATCATATTTCCCTGGGCATGTAAGTAGCACTGCGTTGATCTTGAAAGAAATTAATGAAACTTGGGCAAGAATGTATATAAGATGGAAGGTGAAAATGATATATATAGAGGGAATATGAAATGTAATTGATGCTGGAATTGTATTTCTTCATTTCATCTCTACTTCTTTCTGTTTTTCCTTTTTAAATGGCAGAATTATCTGGGTTTTGTTTCTATTAATAGCGTCAATGTTAAAATATACAATCTGGAAGTAAGAGTCAAACTTTGAAATAAAGGCTATATTCGTGTTAGACCCCATCCTCTACTATCAATCCAAAACTCTTAACAAATAATAGCCATCGAAATCATAAAAACCTCTCACCAATACCATGCACCACCACCAATTATAGAACCTCCATCGTCACAACCATCGCCAACAACAAAAGTATCACTACAAGTACTATTACTGCCATTGCTACCAAGACCAAACTCCATCACAGCCTATGCACCACTCACGGCAATCATCGCTAGCACCTCAACAGCCATCACCAAAAGCCCTGATCACCACCATAACCACCACACCAGCACCATCGACAGCAATATCACCACCACCACCACCACCACCATAATCATTATCCCCTCCATGCACGCTTTCTGTAACCATCACTACCACCACCAGCATCCTTACTAGGACCAACACCACGACCACCATAAACACCATCACCACCACCGATCACGTTCATCACTAGTAAATAGCACCACGTCCTATCACCACTAACATCACTACCACCACCATCGAAAACATCACAACCACCACCATCACCATCATCATCACCACCAACATCACCATCATAATATTTTCCATCATCATCACCACCACCATTAACATCATCTCCACTACCACCAACATCATCATCATCATCACCACCACCAGTATCATCATCATCGTCATCACCACCATCGTCATCACCACCATCGTCATCATCACCACCACCGTCTACATCACCAACATCATCCCAACCACCATCCACATCATAATCATCACCATCATCATCATCATCAACTTCATCGTCACCACCAACACTATCATCATCGTCATCATCCCCACCACCAACATCAACCCCACCACCAACATCATCATCAACGCCTTTGTCATCACCACCAACACCATTAACATCATCACCCCTCCATCGCGAACATCATCACCCCTCCACCGCCAACATCATCATCACTACCACCATCACCATCACCACCACCACCACCACCACCGCCACTACCATCACCACCAAAATCATAATCCCCATCATCATCGCCACAATCACATTCACCCTTACCATCATCATCATGACAAGCACTCTGACTAGTGATACCTCATCCCGCCCCGGCAATAAGTTGACTGCATGGTATCATAATTCTGAAGTCCGAATTTCATGTATTTGTTACTGCTTACCTTAAATATTTACCTTTAAAAAATGATGTTCTGTGTTCCCTCTATGATAACGTTACTCTTTTTTTACTTTTTGTTATAAAAAAACATGGAAAAAGGTCGCAAGACTTTTGACAAATCGAATCAAGGGCGATTTCAATCTCCTATAATAGAGCCCATTGAAGGCATATTTGTATTACGTAATATGTCATTATAAATGATCGCACATTACAAAAAAATGACATACAAGGCCTTAAAAAGTGCTCTGGTGATTTTTCGAAAGTAATTGGCTGTGATCGTCTTCATGATACACTTGACTATTGGTCGAGTGGTTTAAAAAACGAAGGACATGGGTTCAAACCTGTCCTTTGTCAACTGACAAGACGACATCGAATTACAAATGCCACTTTTTTTTATGTTGTAATCTCATTTTTAACTGTCAATTTTTTTAATTTTAATTGTAAAATATATTTATCGAAAACCACTTCTATTTGTTCATATTAAATAGCCAACCCATAGTTACGATATAATAAACTACAACAGAGTTTTTTTTTTAATTGCAAATTTGGACAAATTACCAAAAAGTCAAACCTCATATAAAACGAATGCAAACATGCAGAATGATATATGAAGCAATACACTGGTTCGAGAATGGACTTGGATAATGATGAGATGATAACACCTGACTGGAGACAGAAGGGCGTTAAGTCATAAACGTTAACAGTCTTAGCTGGGAGTTAACACCTTTCTGCATGGGTCTGATCAGGTGATTTTGCAGGCAGCTGCCAGCGCGTAGTAATGGTTTCAATCTTACCAGCGATAATGAGTTATTTCACAAGTCATAAAGGCAATCTATGGATTCCGATAAATGTAATTCAAATCGGATCCGTATGGTCTTATAATCCTTTATTGCGTTTATAATTGCGTAACGTGAATATCTTCCCGCAATATCCTGTTTTCTCCCCAATTGTCTGCGGAGTTGTCAGGCACGAGCCGGAAGCTTATTTACACTTGTATCTCGAAGTGTTACTACGCGAATGGATTCATTGTAGAGTTAATGACATATCAGTGTAGCGTACCATTTTTTTTTTCTATTTTGATTAGAGAAAGTGACGAAAATAACACGTATTGGACCTCGTAGTAACTACATGCAAAATTCTGAATAGGTAAGTGAGCGCGAAATTATACGCGGGTTTATGGAAAGAAGAGAAATTGTTTTGGCAGGCAAAGACGATTTGCCGTAGCCCGTAAGGCTGATCGAGCTAATTTCCTGATAATAGATGTAGCAATAATATTTGGATTGGTGACGTACATGTTTATGAACCTTCTTCAACTGTCACTGTCTCTCTCTCTCTCTCTCTCTCTCTCTCTTTTTTTCTTTCTATCTCTTCTACTGCTCTCTTTCTATTTCTTTATTTCTCTATTATTTCTCTCACTCTATTTTCTCTATATCTTTCCTTCTCTCTCTCCCTCTCTTATCTCTCCATCCCTCTTCTTCTTCCCTGGATCTGTTGCTTTTTCCTTCTCTGTCTCTCCTCTCCCCCCTCATCCCTTCCCACGATATAGTTAGAGATGAATTATAAACAATTTGCTACCGACACCTCAAACGTCTCAAGGCAATTTCTTGAAAATCAGTGCTAAAAAGAGTCTAAAGTTGATCAGAATATTGGTATCTTGACATCGATGATAGTGGCATAGAATCATGAACCTCTGGCCCGAGGCGGATTACCCAGTCGTGACGTAAGCCAGGATGACCCAATCACGTTGAGGTTTTAATCCCTGGCATTGCCCCGCTAGTAAATAGTTTGCAGGCAAAAACCATTGTCAGTCCGCCGGGTGCGTAAGTAAGTAACATTACATACGTCATTCATATATTCTTGTTCATTGATTGGTTAAAAGTGTGTCACATGATCAAAAATAAACACACTACTTTGTAAATAGTTCCTCAAATAAAAGTGCTATTTACGGCTAGGAAAAATTACCGGAGTAATCATGTCGCAGTGCGTAAAGTATTAAAGTAAATTTTACTTCAACATTGAGTATGAGAATATGACATTCTTTTGACATCATATTATGAATGAATGTATGAATGAAGTATATACAAACTATATATACTGCCTTTATTCGAGTCTCCGAATTAAAACTATGGTCTCTCGGTGACTCCAATAGCACCATTTGCTTTCGGGCTGTGTCCCTCAGCAAAACTATGGGAGTCACCTCTCACCCATATAGTTTCAACCAGAACTTCTCAAGACAGTGTATATTTTTATAATGTCTGAATTGTAAAGCCATGAAGGTCTTAGCGATCGTGTTACAGATGAGACGGGGGGGGGGCTGCAATCTCAAAAGGGGCACTTTCAAGAATAGAGAGATCATTTTTAAGGGCGATAATATCGACAACCACGATCCCTCAGCTACTTCGGAGGATTTTCCTTACTCTCTTAGCATTACTTTGGTGCATTTTCATGATTACAATGGTAATTACTTTCTTCTTTCTACTTTTTTCTGAAAACAATGGCAATAAGGACCAAAATGTGGACTAGCTCAAAATTAAACGATTTCTTAATAAATCAATCCAATCCAAATAACGGGAATAATTCTCTTTCTGATATACATTGATCTTATGTATTTCGTCAGTTCGATAATTTAATATTACACCAATTTGATTAGTAAAGAAATTCTCACAAAATATGTTAGATAAAATGTTTGTAAGTACCCCCACCTGCTTCTTGGAATCTTGCTGGAGAAGACACAGTGCCACAAACTCTCTTGATAATGTTACCACAAAGAGGATCGGGACCACTTGTAAGAGTTGATACTGTACATTATCACTGAGTAAACGAAGAAACTGGGAATATGAAGTGTGAAGGAATCAAATGCTGCATCGCTAAAGATTTCTGCAAATATTCGTCTTTTAAAAAGCATTGCCTGCAGCGATACAATGCAGGCCACGAAACCACGATAGAAAAAAAGCTTTCCATTTGCTTCAAATAAACATCTGACCGTTCTGTTTGCTGAAGTACATGTGCAAATAGCCACGTGAGTTATCTTTCGGGTCTAAGAGTTCACCAGGTTGTACTATTCTACTAAGCTTGAATACTAATTAAGTTCATTTGTTAACCCAGATCCCCTAAAACAATGGTAAATACAAGTATTCAACATTAGGAAAACCACTTTGATATTAGCACTACACTTAAAATTATCACGATGCCAAAAGTTATACACATTCTTCGTTTTAAGCCCATTCTGTTCGTTGAACCCATTTTGTAAAATATTCGGTATAAACATGTAGACCCACTTCGTTCCATTAGATGAAAAAAAAAACAATAAGGCCAATTGTTCACTAAAACTATTTTTTAATTTTTTTTAATGATATGCAGTCGCAATTTTTTCTTCGTTTTATTATTAGTTTTAAGTGACATAACATTAGTCAGCATTTTTCGCATTTATACGAAACTTTTACTTTTGTACAATAATAGTGCATATAAAAGCAAGAATGGTAATGACCATATTAATGTAGTTGACTTCTAAAGTCACGTGATATGGCTGTTCATCCAATAGGATACGCTTTTTTTAATTATACATAATGATGATCTCCATTCACATGTGCTAACTGCTTGTCCGATCGCCTGTATAGGTTATTCAATCGTTACTGCTGCCTGTGCTACTAGGCCTCGACTCGATTTCTCATCTATAACCTGTGTTGCACACAAATCGTCAATTTCCTGACTCAGGACTGCGTTAGCGACTCTTTAACACGATGCGTCAAAGCGAAACTCGTGGAAAAGTGACTTCAAAATTTACAGTGAACACATTGAGTTGAATTACTATAGAGTATGGATGTTTGTATTCAAAAGATTCATTAGCGCAGGTAGTAAAGCAAATATATTGACGCATCGCGTGGAACGGCCATAATGTCCGACGTAATGCCTCAGTCACACCTTTGCGTATTGGGCTTGCGTATTGCTGCGTATTGCCCGAACGCAGACATAGGCAGTCATACCCAATAAAGCGCAACGAAACGTGCTCACTGCGTACTCAATACGCAGACTAGCGCAAAGGCCTGCGTTTGCCACTCGCTAGTTTTAAAATTTTCTAAACTATCGCAAGCAAACGCAAGGTCAAACCACCTACGAGCGGATACGAGTGGCAACCAGTGAATGCGAGCAGCAGCGAGTGGCTTAGCGCAAGTATACGCAACCATACACACCTCTTTTTTTGGAGCGCGTGTCCTATAGCTGCGTTCCTTGCACGATTTACCTCGCCAGAGCTCGTTGTCGTTCGCATGATTGCGCGTATTGTTGCGCTGTTGCTCGCCTACCACTCGCAGCAGCAAGAACTGTTGCAATTGCCGCTCGATACGCTGCGAGTCTAGCTCGTACGCCTTTCGCTTAAGCTCTCTCTCTCTCTCTCTCTCTCACTGCGATTAGTTGCCTAGCACCAATCACCTTCGCTGCGCTTCATAACGTTAATAAATAAACATCATTCGCCTCTGCTTCTTCCAGCTGAACCAAAAGCTTAAGCTTTTGCAAGGCAGAGCTCTGCTGCTGGGCCATTTTTTTTCATTAGATTGATTTTTCTTGTAGATGTAGACTCGTCAGAAGCCCGCAAAATGACTTTTATTTATACGCCGTCGCAGCCCAAGCGAGCTGGTACGCTGTAGAGCGAGCTGGCACGCAGCAGTACGAACAACAGACGAGCTAAATCGAGCGAACACGCAGTGAGACGCAACGAGACGTACTGGAGCGAGCGGCTAGCGAGCAGCAAACGAGCAAAGAACCAGTTACATACGCAACGTGGCGAGCAAACTGCGTATTGAATCGTACTGCTATGAGCAACAGCGAGCTATAGCGTGGTCAAAGGCAACCGTAGGCAGTCTTAGTACGAGTGGCATACGAGCTACCTACGAGCTAGATACGCAATAGTGTGACTGCTACCATCAAATTTGCCGCGTATTGCTGGGAACGGCTGCGTATTGATATACCCCGTACAGCGCAGCAATACGCAGCATCATACGCAAAGGTGTGACTGAGGCATAAACGATGCGTCGTTTAGCTGACGCACGACTGCGTCAACGGCTATCACTATCTTTGTCGCGCAATGTTATATTGACATCGCAATGGATGCAAAGTGAACATCGCAACAGAATGTTGACTGTTGAGTATATTATTGCACATTAAGTAATGGTCTCCATTGGTTTCATGGTTTCATGAGCGTTAGTAATAACGCAGTGAAAATGACGCATTGGCGTACGTGTGCAAGGGGCATTATGTATCAGAATAGGGAGAACGTACTTGTAGATTTTCTTGTGTAAAATGTCGCATGCATGTCTGTCACGTCAGAGCCGGTTAACTGTTTCCCCTAGTAAATGTTTACAAGACCCTCCAATGCTCTGCTAACGCTTATTTGTTTTGGGAGCAAGAAAAGTCTTTCCAATATCCCGTTGCCCTTTTCTCATAAGTTCGATTGGAACTGAATCAAGCATAGATTGTTTCTGCACCCGTAAATGCACGTTTGATTGATCGATTTTTTTTTGTCTTGTACAAATGCCATTTTTTGACGGAGACACAGTACATGTGTATATCGAAGCTGTTTAGTAAGTATTCGTAGAATGCCCTTTTCCAGGTTATATCACAATGCTTGCTTTCCACATCTCTGAAATGGCAATCCAACCCTTGTAACAAGTTCATTTGTATGAAAGCAGAAGAAAAGAGAAATAGAATAGCGAAAGGTTGAAATAAGAATATGAGATCACTATAGCTATGTGAATCTCAAATTTGGCCTCCTCCCTTGTGCCTTCTCCCTTGGATTACTACTCTAAACATGTTGTGGATAGTCTAATAGGTCCTCCAAAAGAAAATACCATCGCGGGTCATAAATATTGAGAACAAATAATGACATTATAGTCATTTTGTGTTTGAACAAAAGGGAAAGTTATCCGGCACTACGTCACAGTGACATTACCGATTCAGCTAGTTGAAGTTCCAATACGTATGGCGATTACAACTTTCAAAAATTCATAACATTCTTATTTTTGTCCAATTTCGTTCGCTTTTGTTACTGCTTCTCTGAGAGAGAGAGAGAAAGAGAGAGAAAGATAGAGAGAGAGAGAGCCTCGCAACCCACCAACCCCCCCCCCCCCCCAAAAAAAAAAAAAAAACAGTGAACGGCGAAGAATTATTAGATATCGATTTATATTATTATTCCCTCGGTTTTTATTCATTTTATTTCCATTTTTTAAGCAAATCACTTTCAGCCATCGGTTCAACATCTATTAAATCAAAAATTGTTGTTATTATTTATGTGACGAATCGACCCTCGTCAATAATAAGCTGAAATCTTCGAATACTATTTTACAGATTACAGGTATCTCCCAAGAACGGCAATGTGATATGAGTTTAGAAGCCCGATTGTCCTTTGGGAGGCAGTGTTATTCAGTTTCTTTGTAATGTTTGTCATTGTGTTTTGATGACGGGAATTTGTGACAAATTCCAGGTTTCCTCCAACAATCATTGCTCTCTTCATCTCTCCTCTTACCCCTATCTACCTGTCCCGATGTCCCTCAATCTAGCAGTCTTTCTAACCCTCACTCCCTTGCTCCCCCCCCCCCTCTCTCTCCCCCTCTCTCTCTCTCTCTCCCTTGCTCCCCTCTCTCTCTCTCTTTCTTTCTCTCTCAACTGCACTTTTCTACTACATGTACTACTTTTCTCCTTTCATCTAGCACATTTTGCATATAATGTACCATTATCACCAGTAAACCAATATTTCCACGCTGCATGTAATACAAAGCATGAAACTAGTGCCTATCACTATTCTTTTATTCTGTCCTTTCAATTCATGACAAGACTAAACAGTTGTGATATGTCTATTGCATATTTTACTTGTATGTAAACAAAATATTGAAACAATCCGTCAGCATTTTCACCAGTGTGAGAAACTGTAATATTTCAATTGAAAGTCTTCTCTCATCATATCTGATAAATAGAATCCCTCTTGAAGAAGACAGTAGGTTGTGTTTTCAACTCAAGCTGGGATGTCCATATTCTCACCATGAGAGGGCAGTATACCAGATAAAACCACATACCTTTCTTAGACAACGCCCAACACACTCTAGGCCCGTTTCATAAAACCTGTCATCAATAACAAGTCATTTTATTGACTGATATTAAGCTATTTAGAGCAAGTTTGTCATAGAAATTACGCATTAGTTATTGAAAACAAGTTTTATGGGACAGGGACATGAATAGTCATTTCTTCCCCCCCCCCCCCCCCCCAACGTATATTGCAAATCACTAAGATTAAAATGAAACACTGAAGAGAATATGCCGTCTTCAATGCATTGCATACAGAACAATACTAGCTGAGTAGCTGTTAAGTAGCTGTAACGATGATGTTTTAGCACCAAAATAAAAAGACAAGGACGACATAATCAAATTTCGTTGAAAGAAATACAGTTCTTTCTCATTGGTATATTACTGCTTAGTTTACAGAGTAGTGAATTATAATGACTTTCCCAGAGGAGGTATGAATATTCTGACATTAATAAACTCATTTAGACCGAATTCATAACTGCTTTACGAGCATAAAGAAATATATCACTACATAAACCACAGCCCTCATTCCCTCGCCCAAATTGAATTGTAAACATGTAAATAACATGCATTTACTGAAGGGATTTTCAGTTTCCAATATTGGTAAACATGAATGCATGGACTACTGAAGTCTCTCATTCCCACATGTGTAAAACATAGGTTCACATGGGTTTACTGCCTAATATGTCAACAGGGCTTTAAACCTCAAGACCAAATTCCCTTTACATGATTAGTTAATTATAGACCTACAGGTTCCTCTTGCTGCTTACATACCGGTATATGAATTTTTAATACATGTCCAGGTACAGTAAAAACCAGAAAGAAAGTTGCGTTCCAGTAAAACGTCTATTTTATGTCCCACAACTGTGACAAAATGTAATGGAGAAAGGTGATTTTCATATGCAGCCACTATTTTGTGGCATAACCTGCTAGAATAGCTTAGAAATGTATAGAAAATAATAACAATTCAGAAGTATTATGAAAACATAAATCTATTTAGCACTTTGCAAGATCTCACAATTATGTACCCAGTGCACCTTTGCCACTTCTTCTGTATTCTGTTCTGTAAAGCACATAAAGACATGCAAGTACATGCCTTTATGTTATGCGCTATACAAACAAGTTTAATCCTTATCATTATTATGAAACGTTTACTCCGTCATAGCATTTATGGCCAAAAAAAAACACCACCACTTGATCATTCGATAAAAATCAAACACATGCATTGCTCTGTCTAGCAGTTGCAATGTACAGTGAACATGTATATCTATAATCCTGGCAAATCATGCATGCATGTCTCAATGCCATTGGTATGATCAAATAAGTTCTTGAGGGTTGGAAATCACAGGATCCCAAACAGTCTCATGTCTTTTGTTCACAGCCTTAATGAAAGGTTCATAATCACAGTGATAGCTTATTTCTCTTCGCTGACTTGATTCACAGTCTCACCGAGTGATTGCGAGTATAATAAAGTCCTTGTCATTTAACAGAGATTTCAAATTGCTCGTAGGCCCAATGAGAATAAGCTGCAAGAGATGGACGATCGCTCTTTGCTGACTGGTTTCACAGAGTTATCATCAAGTGCACATGTAAGAGTGCATATCATAGTGGAGATAGCCGAATAAGCCGATCTCTCTTCGACAACTTGGCTCAAAGAGTATATTAAGTGCATCATAGAGATTACCATCTTTCTGTTCTAACTTCATTTAAAGACTTGATACATGCAAGCTGCACAACTAGGTTCACAGAGTCAATGAGTAGAAGCTGCACAAGATACCCGATATCCAATCTCTCTTTGGCGACTAGGCTCACAGAGTCAATGAGCAGAAGCTGCATGTCATAAGAGAGAGTTGCTGGCTTCATCTATTTCTATGCTGACTATGTGTTGACCTGGAACCATAGCTAGGCCTAGCACTCTCGGCTCCTCCTTTTCAGGTGAATCTGAAAAGCATAAAATGATGAATTAAATCATTACTGAACACTGCCTCGATGATATCAGAACAATCAAAAGCTTTGTAGGATACTTGATACTTGATGAAGTAATCCCTGAAGCAGCTTTTCCAAGCTATACTGGGATGGGATGTGTTGTGACAGCAGGTGAAGGTGCAGACAAGAAAAGGGTATACAACAACAATAGGTCAAACTAACATTATGGAATGTCACCAGTGAAATCAAAATTTAATGAATAATCAACCAATTTCAGATTTAAATAGAATTAGTGATCCTAATATTATGGAATGTCACAAACTAAATCAAGTTTTAAAGAATGCTAAAGCAGTTTCAGATTTAAAGATAAACTTGAGTTCTGGTAAAAAAAGAAAATGAATTCTCACAGAATCTAACGAAACTTACACTGAATGTTCAAGATTACAAATAAATGTCATGTGCCAAACAATTTTGGAAGAAAATGTATACTGGCTGAGTAATGAGCATAGAAAGATAAGGAAATCAGGGTAGTACTAGCCCCGACACCATGTGTGTTGTCCCATATACATCTTTCTGTGTAAGTGATTGTTACTTTACCAAGACTCTGCCAAATTTATGATGATTTTGATGACTCCAGAACCTTGCATTACACACCATTACTTACATGCTATATGATCAACTTTTCTGATCCATTCCACACCTTTTCTTTCACAATGCAATCGCATTACCAGAACTCAAGTTTTATCTTTAAATAGAAAAGTGATCCCATTTTTCAAACTTTCAAAAATATCTTTTCATTTTTTAATTCATTCAAAAACTTCTGTCGAGCTGTTCCTCTCTGCCTTTTTTGCTTTGGCACGTTCAAACTCATCAAATAGATTGGATTTCCTTTAAAGCTTATCTGCCGTAGTTTACAGGAGGGATTAGACTGCCCTGCAAGGTCACTGGACAGGTGGTTATCTCATCAACTCAGCTCTCAGTTAACATAAGAAAAAGAGGATCATGGGGGACCAATGGTCACCGATTAGGCATTGTTTGTTATATAGAGGGCGCAAGTAGCTACAAGTAGTGCAGTGGGCCTTTAATGGTCATCAGTATCATCATCATCACTAACCGTTGTTTTAAGAAATAACTTAAATAATATTGGTCATAGTAGGACTACATGTAGGCCTAAAATTAATTCAAACTCGTATGATTGAACGTCGGTTGGTATAATTAGTGTGATTTACGCTTTTACTCTTGTTTAAAATATGTGATTATAATTATTGTTTTCATAATTATTATTGATATCATTATTACTCTGTAACACTGGATAAAATCCGGCTCTTATCATTACTATTACTATTACAATTTTTATTTTCAATATTAACATTATCAGGAGGAGGAGGAGGAGGAGGAGGAGAGGAAGGATGAGGAGGATGATGATGATGACAAAACCAACCACACTAAATTCCTACAACCCTCTTCAAAACTTTACATCCCTGGGTCTGTTCTTACCTGGTGGGTTCACATATTCCTCACACGAGCCCAGGATAACGTTCCTATCCTTATCCGTGCAGATGAACGTGCCTACCAGCGTCCTCCCATCGGTCATCTGTATCCTCATTGGTTGATTCAGCCATGATTCCATTCTCCTCCTCATCTCTATTGCTCTCTCTGTTTCAAGTTTCTCCTGGTTTTGAGTGTCCTCCGGTGCAGTGTTGGGCTTTGGTTCTCCTCCGTTCATGGATGTACTGGTCTCTTCAACTGTTTCCTCGTCCTGGGGTGGATAGGAATAATAATAATTTTGGCAATTAGACACTCTACATATTAATGCCATTGCCTGGTTTTGCCAGCTTATCTTTACTCTTTAGATATAAATAAAATTTAAATACAAATTACTGTCATCCTCGGCCTAACATTACTTTTAAAGACTCATATCATACACCTCGGTCAAGAGGGTCAATGTGGGTTTCAAACACAAAATACAGGTGTAATTAAAATCAAACAATCTCGTCCAAGGATGCGACACTACAGGAAGTCGGGCCTCTGTACAACCTTCATGTAGCAAAACCGAGTATTCTTGTACACCATCAAGTTCAACTCAAGTACCATTGCAACTCTCTCCGCTCAAACCAGTGGAATCGACTCATCAACACAATATCTGATCATAGTTATATTATGATATTTGCGGAGCACTAAATACATACCATATCGTTACAAAAATGGAAAAGATAGCTCAATGAACGGCGCAAAATCACTTTTCCTTTACAAATCTGACTTCAGTCTCCGACTCTATTTCAGCCATAGAGAAGTGTTAGTAGTATTATCTCTATGATTTCAGCAGATATAATTGCATCGACGTAGAGGGCGGACATCTTGAACGTATTTGTACCACTGAACTACATGCCTGGAATGGCCATTTGGACACAAAGTGTGTACTGTTTTAGGAATGACCATAGAGTTACAAGGGGGAAAAGTACAACATGTAAAAGAGATATTATGAATGATAGGAAAAAATAGACTACATGGAGCTAGAAAATGGACCGTTTTCGTTGTACAGACGTATCCCTTATTCAAAGTAAGCATATAATAGCGAATTATACATAATCTGTATTAAGGCTGATGTGAATTTGCGAACTTCGTGCAAAGGGTGAGAGAGGGAGAGAGAGAGGGAGAGAGAGAGGGAAAGAGAGAGAGAGAGAGAGAGAGAGGGGGGGGGGGGGGGTGATCAGGAGATCTGGAGAGAGATACTCGTAAAACCCCACCCGTATTCCCAACTTTACAAAAAGAGATGAAATAATCGCCTCGGGTCGGTCTATCTCACGGCATGCAGCCATTAGCGGATTCAGAAGGAGAACATCCCCAGCAAAGTTAACAACCACTGTAAAGTTGCTCATAAAGTTGAAATGACAATGATTTATTCCTAATAGATCTAGATAATAGTATACATTCTCAGATTTGAATGAATAATAATTTGCCAACTTTATGAGCAAGAGTGTAAAAAAAAAAAAAAAATGTTAATGATAATAATGATAATCTTAATAAAAATATTAACAACATAAGTATTAATGATGCTAAATATATTACTCATTGCGGATATAGTATCGAAAATAATATCGCTAGTGATATTCGTTTGTCTCGCAATGTGGTCAATAAGGAATCTAAAAGATCACGACGTTTCGTATGCTACTGCAATACTTCGTCAGGTGATAAAAACTGTTGTAAGCAAGGGTCTTTTATACTTTACGGGAGGACCGTAAAGCGGTCTAAAATAAGAGGGACGTCAGACTCCGTCGAACTGACAACTCAGCCGTAGCCGAACATGCTTGGGACAACCAGCATCAACCAGACTGGGACGGGGTTCAGTGCCTTTCCCAAGAACGGTATACACGGAGGGTAAAAGAAGCTATCAATATCCGTCTCAATCCTAATAATTTCAACAGAGACAACGGGATCGATATCCCCGAATTTTGGATGCGGACGATACGCCGCCATGACACTCGCCGTCCTGCCAGCCAACAACGGTCGATTCCATTCAGCAGACGGCCCGAGCCAGCGGCCCGTTGATTGGTCGAGTACCGTATGCGTCGGCCAATAGGCCTGGTGCATCAGCCGAACCAGCGGCCGAACCAGCGGCCTTGGTGATTGGTCGATCACCGTGTGCGTCGACCAATAGGCATTGTTCCAATTATCGATCGAATTTTAGACCGCTTTACGGTCCTCCCGTAAAGTATAAAAGACCCTTGCTTACAACAGTTTTTATCACCTGACGAAGTATTGCAGTAGCATACGAAACGTCGTGATCTTTTAGATTCCTTATTGACCACATTGCGAGACAAACGAATATCACTAGCGATATTATTTTCGATAAGTATTAATGGTGCTAAAATTCCACGTGAATAATGCGCTCAAGGCGCAAGGAACATGAAAAAACACTAAAGTGAAACGAATTAGAAAATACATTTACAAGTAGATTTATAGAAGAGAGCAATGTTGAAAAGATGAGTTTTTAGGGCATATCTATCTATCACACTATCTACACTTGAAATATTACAATTTCTTCATGGCAAATGATTCCCCGGGCATCGGTAAGGTATATCATGCTCAAATGACCGACACCCCTCCCCCCCCCCCCCCCCCCCCCCCCCCCCACCATGAACGAACAACAAAAAACATTTAGAATTGGATGGTCTTGATTGTCTTGGAGGAATAAAGACTTCAATAAATAGACATTGTACTATAAAAACTATAAACTGCATCCTCCCGTTGATGCCCCCTGCAGCAAATTTTGCCACACAAAGCATGGAACTGTACAAATTAAGGCACCTGAAATATGATGAACTTGTACCCCTGACCATATTCCTTGATCTGGCACCTCCAGCTCTGCATGGGTCATCCATCCTGTAAAATCAGTGTTGATTTCATATAATATTTCAATGAATGATAATAATGATTTGAACCGTAGTCCAACACTGAATTGAGGGGATGAACTTTTAGAAAATTGAGAGAAACCGACGTTTAACACATCAGCAAAGCACAGTGGTCAATAATGTGTGATGTTTAATACCTTCTGGCTCCTGTACATTTTCCTGCAAAGGGCAGCAGCATTTGTAACTACTAGAATACTGAATGAGAGTGATATGACAGAGAGTACCAATATGGCGGTCTCTTCCGCCTGCGATAATATAATCAGCGCAGTCAGTTCATATTTGTATGTGTCATATATTTCAGTGGTTCGTACACATGCATGCATCTCACGTTAAAAACGATTCAACTAAGAACGTCCTCCTTTGCATTTCTCGGTCTGTAGTTCAGTTCTAAAAGTTGAAAATGTCTTGGCTGGGATTGCAAGTTTCAAATCCAAATAACCCTGTTGTTTTCTTTGACATAACGATCGGAGGGCAGGTAAATATCCATTTTTATTAAAGTTTGAAGTGGCCGAATTTGTCACGTGTAGTCCCACATGCTGATTTTCCCGTAGTTGTTAATGTAGGCCTATGTAGACTGTGTGTGGCCGCTGTGGCGGTACTTTCGTATCCAGACTTTGACCCGTAACTCCTGCGTGGAGATACCCTACTTAAACATACCAAAAATCAGCTAAATCTTCATCAATTGTTCAAATAATGGTCATGATTTACAATTCGTTATGTTTCTTACCCCTTTGGTGTCAATTTTCTTACCTTTTCTTTCAAGTTTCATTGTCCTCGGCCCGGTTCAAAACTTCAAATCCAAAATTAGTTTGTCCTGCAAACTGGCAAATTATGTTTAATCATGTTAATGGAGCTGGAGCTGGATGGAGTAGAATTATCAGTTAACAGCAGGTAGTGGTTCCTCTACAAAAAGAAGGAAAACATGAAGTAATGATGATTGATGTCTGGTGATTCTTCTTCTTTTTTCCAAGAGAAGAAAACAGTTGAATGTACATGTAGCTATCTATTCAAATAGTTTAGTTAGAGCTTAATTATAGGGCCTAGAGATAGGAGTTCAGGCTAGTTCATGAGTTTGTGGTTGATTGGAGGCCTTTTATTATCAATCTGGGTCAATTTCACCAGCCTCATGGCCCTGATATATGTAGAGTTCTATTATTTATTTAGAGTGATCTAGCTAAAGAATATTAAAGGGATCGTTTAACAATGTTAAATCTGAGATACATGGCCCTACGTGTTATCAGTGTCTGTGATATGGTGTAATATTGAAGCCCTAAAAAAATTGTGCTTCAAAATGATCAAGAAGTGCCTCAAAAAAGTAAAAATCTTTGAGTGACCGGTTTTTACCACACTCGTTTTCCCCAATAGACTGTAGTGTTATGAAAACCGTCAGGCGAACGGTTTTCAAAATTTGTAATTCCAATCATAAATATCTTGATAATCAGACAGGCGATTGGCTTGTAAAAGTCATGGGGTTCCTCACTGACCTAAAGGTTTATAATTATCGTTGCATCATGAGCTAAATCCAGAATTTTATTTCAGAATCTGAGACAAAGTTACCGGATCCCTTTAATATCCTGACCTTTACTCTTGGAAAGATTCTCTGCCCATGACCTACACATACATGTAAATGTGAACATTACAAAGAAAGCCCACCTCTTCTGCTCACGGCTGTTTATTCCTTTAAAAGAAGAGGGGGAGTAACTCTGAGTAAGGACAAAAATGGAGTTTGACAATGCCAATATAGACATAGAGATGAGAAACCTTGTCAAAATTATAACAAGATGACCTTGAACCAAAAATAATGAAATAAATATGAACCTGGACAAACTTTTGGAAATGATGACCCACAAGGCATTGGATATTCCAGACATTGAATACCGGAGTGGAAGTGGAATGATACAAAACTGATTTATATGACATGTACATGTATTACTACCAAAAAGTTTGTTAACATTTAAACAAAAATAATAACAAAGTGTATTTTTGAATTCTTCTTTTAAGCTTATGTGAAAAATTTACTTGTAATATGTTTGATATATTCTTTGTTAATGTGCAGGATATAGGTCGAATGAAGGTGGAATTATTTGCTGATGTTGTACCAAGAACAGCAGAAAACTTCAGACAGTTATGTACAGGAGAATTTAAGTAAGTGAACATTAAACAGTAATGTTTTAGAATTTTCAGTCTACATTTCTTTCTTTTTTTGGGTCTCATTGATTGATCATATAAATGTATATCTCTTAAAAATGTAGAAGAAGAAGAAGAAGAAGAAGAAGAAGAAGAAGAAGAAGAAGAAGAAGAAGAAGAAGAAGAAGAAGAAGAAGAAGAAGAAGAAGAAGAAGAAGAAGAAGAAGAAGAAGAAGAAGAAGAAGAAGAAGAAGAAGAAGAAGAAGAAGAAGAAGAAGAAGAAGAAGAAGAAGAAGAGGAGGAGGAGGAAGAGAGAGAGAGAGAGAGAGGAGGGGAAAGGAAAGGAGGAGGGGAGGAAGAAAAGCAAGATCATATTGAAAATGTTGTAGGTTAAAATCATTGCGTTCATACTGCCTAAATCATATATTCATCTCTATTCTGCAGCTGAGACGTTATAGTTCTACTTTCAACGATTATAATGGCCTTATAATGAATAGTACACCCCTTATGTTCTTTAACTCATATAATGAAGTGTACATAGCACGACTGAACACTACAGTAGTAGAACAGACCCGGTCAACTTGGACCCAGTGCACATTTGAACCCCAAACTTCAGAGTACTTGATAAGAGGAAGTTAAACAAAAGAGGGAAAAAAAGAAAGTGCCTGTAAGGATTGTTTTTAAATGTATTTTGATTTTGTTGGAGGGGAAAATGGCATGTTGACTGGATACAAAGGAGTAACGTTCAAAAGAGTCATCAAAGATTGCATGAACACTAAAACAGAACCGGTGCACATTTGAACCCCTAATTTCATATTACTTGATAAGAGGAATGAAAAAAAAAATAATAATAATGTGTCGATAAGGATTGTTTTAAATGTACTGTATTCTGATATTTTTAAAAAGGAAAAATAACATGCCGACTGGATACAAAGGAGCAACGTTTCATAGAGTCATCAAAGATTTCATGATCCAAGGGGGAGATTTTATCAAGGTAAGAAAAGGGAATCCACATTACCTAATGACTTGCTGCGGAAAAAAGGATGATTGTTTTGTGAAAGCCTCTTTTGACCCATTCTTACAAATAGCATAAAAAACATGCAATTGTTAAAGGGCATTGCAGGGATTTGCTCTCAAAACTTGTAAAAGGGCAAAAATGTTGTAAAAAATCATGATTGAAAACTTTCCTAAAAGTGTGGCAACGAAAATCATTATAAGCAAAATTACAGTCATTATTCTTTTCAAATTTGAATTTTGCAAATGGCAGTGTCTTATTCACCCCATTTGTTGTGTTACAAAATGAGGGCTTTTAACACGTTTCACTCATATAGAGAAGACAAAAAAACCACAAAGGCTTTTGATCTCATCTTGCTGTTTCAGATGAACTTTTAGATAGGTTTTGGAGGGCTTGCAAATCCCTGATCCATAGGGCTTGTTTGGGTTGAAAGTACCTAATATATACTCAGTAATATAAATTACAATATTTGGGGGAACTTTTTCAAACGAGGCCACCATGGGCTTTTCCTTTGCTCTCCTATTTAATTTGAAGTTATCGTATAAACTGACATTCTCTGCCTGTGTATGTATATGTACCTGTATGTTTATTTGCCTTTGCTGTTTTTTTTTATGAAAATGAAATGAACAAACAAAACAAACGAATGTGTACAGTTCTCATACCATACACCATTCGCATTTTCTGTTGACATTTATTCTTTATCAAGTTCTTGCATGAAATAATGCCTAAACATGTTTCACTGTATAACATTATTTTACACAAAGCAAAATTGTTACTTATGGTACTACAACTTTAAATTTGCAGTGTTCCATACCAAATATTAGTTGAAAAGGTTGCTTGTTGTAACTCCAATTACAAAACATTTTTATAAGATAACATTTTCAATTCAATTCAATTCAAATGAACATTTATTTTCTTCCATTCAATTTGACAACATATTTGACATCCGTTCAAACAATACAATACAATACAAGGATTGCAAAGCTTCTTCATCTTTTCTAAGCTTTAATTCTTTTCTCTACTCTCTCTAACTTTCTAACTCTTTGTGTCTATCCCCTTTCTTACTATGTGAAACTGCGTGTACTGTATGTAATATATGCTGATGAGTGTTTTTTGGTGTTTATGTACATGTAAATACGAGAGTGGTATACATGTAGGTATTGGAACAAATGGGTGTATGTTTGTTGTCGTTGTTGTTGGTTTGGTTTATTCAGAAATCACATCAAACAAGCAGCCCGCAGGCTGAAAATGTTCAATTTACAAACAAGTTAAAAATATAGAGAGATATAAACATATACAAAACTAAAATACATATTGTAAGTCATTGTAAGATGAAATCGAAATTGCAAAACAAAGTTATACGTTTAATGTAATAATATACTTTCATGTTGAAAGACCAAGACGATGGGAAGGAGAGAATGGAGAAGAAAAAAGGAAGTTGTTTGAGCGAAAGAGTCGACAAAGTATTTAACAATTGCTAAACAAACATTTTTTTATTACAAAAATTGAAATTAAGCATTAAAAAAACAAACATATTGGATGAGATGAAATTAAACCATAAAAGTCAAAATGACAGTCTCTATTCCGTTTTCCCCTTTAATATGAATGAAATGACAGCATTCATCTAGATCGAGAAAGTTGTTCATGATGTTTGTTTGTGATGTTATTACTATTGCCTATTGATTAATTGTATTCTAATTTCATTTATGTTCATTTTCTGTTTTGTTTGTACAGGGCCCTCCTAATACGTTAAGCTTTTGTTTTCTGCGAGGTCTTTGCAGTGTATTTGCTGTATGTATTCATTACATAGTTATTATATTTTTAATGGAAGCATGAATTAAAAATTGAATTGAGTTGCATTGTTTTTTACAAACTTCTAATTTCTTTTCCTTTGAAGGGTGATGGCACAGGTACAGTAAGTATCTATGGATCTAACTTTATGGATGAAAACTTCAAACTAAAGCATGATGGACCAGGATTACTCTCAATGGTAAGGAAGTCTTTTCTTTCTTTTTTCCCCAATTTTGTTTGTTAATAAGATAAGATAATAAGTTAATGAGAATTTGATATTGCCACACGAGAATCAATACTGCTCTCCCTGCTTGCCCTGCAAATGTTATTCCTTCACCATTACCAGGTTACCTTTTAAAGTAGTCACCCAAAGAAAATTCACGACAACTGATAATTATGGACAAATTATATATGGATGGAAAGATTTTCTCTTGAAAAACATGAATAATTTGCTGAAAAATCATACAGATATCATGGAAAGGCATAAAAAACAATTTTGTGGCTAGCTGTGTCTCGCATGCGACGTCACAAATCTTGACGCTTTACTGAGGACCACTGAAGGCAGAAAATCTGGATCTCAAAATAAACATTTTTGAAAGATGATTACTGTGGGCCCCAAACATATTTTGAAGAGGGAAGTTGTTATATTTGATCAGTAAGACTTCCCCTTCGCAATGATATGAATTATGCATCATTTCAAAACACTTTTGATTCTTTGGGCGACTACTTTAAAGGTATTACAAAGTTTTGGTAATTTTGAAAATTGACTGGATAGTCAATCTTTACAATTTTGATATATCTGGATGCCCCTATGGATGTATTATAAGCACTAAAAAATTTAGCCCCTAAAACAGTTCTGCTTTCGAGAAAAATTGAATATACAAATTTACCGGTGCTCCCGGTAAATTTTGATAAATTTCAAATAGCGCCTACGACCATACGATGGTAGCTGCGACCATGAAATTCTCAGAATATGTAGTTGTGATATATATATTCCAAATGGTAATAGCACATCGGTCAATTTTATTCAAAAATATTGCTTAATAGCTCAATTAATATATTGACCTTGAGAGGGCGCTATACAACATAAAGAGTTTATTATTTACAATTTCATCACTTTAGACTCGATTTCAACCGCGACAACGATCACTGAATATTGTAGGATCGCATATGCGTCCAATATGTTTATTTGAACCAAATTCATGACCCCATACCAAAACTTTGTATTACCTTTAATACGCCTGGGTCAAGAGAGACAACTGTTGCCAAAACACCATGTTCAAGGATAACAGCCCCAAGCAAGGAACGATCTTGGTACCTTTGAATACCATAATGCTCCCTCGATTCATGTCATTTTGGAAACAAAAAAACCAAGGTGCAGGTTCCTCCTATGAAGTCAGTATTTATCTACTGAAATAGATCAGTTTTGAGGCATAACTTGAAGTGTTCTAGACTGTCACTCACATGAATAAAGGTAAGGAACGAGTTCACTAAGGATGGAGAAATGGATGGAAAAACATGGTATCCATATCCCAAGAGATGTGCTGTATCGGTACCTGGAGAGTGAGACCAGGGGCCTGTTTCACAAAGACTAAGGTCGACTTTAAGTTGGAATTAACTATGGCAAGCCATTCATGCCACTAGTTCCTTTAGCTAATCCTGGCATTGGTCTCTCAAGGGACTTAAAAATCGTGGTCACGAATCTACAGAATTTGCATTTTTTGATACTGCATAATTTAAGGAAAAATTATTATCTAAAGATCATAATTGAGAGACCAATAGTGAGAGTGACCAGTGGCATGAACGGCCTGCCATAGTTAAGTCCAACTTAAAGTTGATCTTAATCTTTGTGAAACACCCCCCTGGGCCCCGTCTTACACAGAGTTGCGATTGATTCAAATCAATCGTAAGTCCTCCAATCAATTGCAAGTTTGCAGTCTCCTATCTCTTATGTACATAGTTGCGATTGATATCAACTCTTTGTATGATGGGGCCCTGATGAGCGCAGGCCAGGACAAAGACAGCACTGTTCAATGAGGAATAAAGGAAACCGTTTGTCCAGGAGATAGATGGTCTTGAGACTTGAACATCAGTAGCAGAGTTCAGTAAATCATTGCCACTCTCAGCGCAGGTGTAGTGAATGGGTACCTGGTAGGTATCAATCCCTTGAATGCTTTTAGCACGCCAGGGCAGCTGGGTTATAGCCAGGGTAATGATAGTACTTTGTAGGCACTGTTTGCATACCCTAGGAAAGATACGATGTGCGCAATGTAATAATAAAAATAAAATTCAGTCCTTGTATAGCGCATAATACATTATTAAATAGCGTCTCTATGCGCTTCTGAAGAGCTTTAGAAATTAATACCCTAGCTTGAGCTCCGCCACACTTATCAGCGCACAGGGCATTTCAAGGAATAATCCTACCAGGTACCCATTTACTGCACCTGGGTTGAGTGTGGCAAGTGTAGATTAATGTCTTGCCAAAGGACATAAGTGCCGCCGCGGGACTCGAACCGCAGACCTTGTGATCCACAGTCCGGTGACATATCCACTCTACCACGTCATTGTCCTTGTTATTATTTTTGTTATCGTTATCAGGCCAACTCGGGTCCAGGTACCAACGGATGTCAGTTCTTTGTGACGTGCGCCAAGTGTGATTTCTTAGACGGCAAGCATGTGGTCTTCGGCAAGGTGATAGATGGACTTCTGGTCATGAGAAAGATTGAGGTATGTGCAGCTTCTTTTCTTTTTTTCAGGGGAGGGGGTTACAAATGTGCATCCCTACTGAGGAGACACAATGGCTCAGTGGTAGAGCAGTGGGCTTGTAAGCAGGAGGTCCCGGGTTCGAAACCAAGTGGATGCGCTAGTGCCCTTTGATAAGGCATTGATCCCAATTACCAAGTCCCCTTGAGAGAACAATCCCCTGGGTTATTACTTATACAAGCGTGCACATGCTTTCTTAGCAGTCAGGTAAAACAATCAAATCATCAATTAAGATCTCAGAAACATTAGATGCAATACTAGTTACTGTAGAATCTCACTTTTAGAATCATGCAAAATTTCCTTTACATTTGGGATATCAAATTGTTATGGATACCAGATGAGTGAGGCCAAATTGAAGGAAAAAAAATGATGTTATAGCAAGTTGCTTTCAGTAGATGTCAAATTTTACAAAATGTGAAAGGCAAAGAAAAACATTTCCAGGTACTTCCTTGGCGTGTTATGGGGTTCTTTTTTTTAAAAATTGAAATGAAGACATGCCCAATTTTTTTTGTTTTCTGGGGGTGGGGTATTGCTTAATTACACTTTAATGTTGTGCATCTTTGGGATTATACAATAGGCAATATCTAGATCGTTTTAAACATCTCTTGTGTGGTAACCAATACACAAGGAGTAAGTAGCACTCAACTGATCTTCCTGTCCATTCAATGTCTGTGACTAGGACGATTATGCTATTTATATCAGCCTGGCTAGGACCTGACTCATCTATTGTTTGCTGTTTGTATTATTCCATCAAACCTCACAAAACATCATCTGCGAATAACATTTGGACTCCCTGATCAGCTTAATCCATCTTAAACAGTGCAAATGGTGCATTATTCAGGCCGGATAATTAACCGATTTAAATCGGTTTCCTGATTATTATTTTTTGTATTGATTTTTTCCCTGATTTTTTTTTTCTTCCAGATTTCCCCCCTATTTTCCCCTTATTTTCCAGATGATTTTTTTTTAGTGCTCATTATCACCCCTGAATATTACATGGTGATGAGAGGGTTAACATGGAAGAGAGAAATGCAGGGTCAAAGTCAAAAAGTGACTGTTCATAAAAGATACAGTATACGAGACATGTATCACCAAGTTTAGTTTCAGGAACGATTCAGTTTATAAGATGTCTTCCTCCACTATAGTTTGTCTTTTAGGACAACCCTTGAGAGGTCATTGAAAGTCATTATTCCAATCGGTAAAGAGTTAGATGTATATGTATCTCTTTGATATAACATGTAGAAAATAGGAGGAGGGGGTCTTCTTTACCTATTTTTATGTTGTCTTCCTATTTTTGTACTTGTGTTTTGTTTTGTTTTCAGTTTTTTTTGAAAATGATGAATGCTATTCATCCAGCTACCTATTGATTGATAATTCTTTGTTTGGTTTTCAGAATGTACCAACCGGACCTAACAACAGACCGAAGATTCCTGTGCTTGTCTCACAGTGTGGGGAGATGTGATGATCCGCTCACCTCAAAGACTCTTTTATAAGTTCCTCA
This sequence comes from Strongylocentrotus droebachiensis, assembly GCA_035222895.1. Lineage (NCBI taxonomy): Eukaryota > Metazoa > Echinodermata > Echinoidea > Camarodonta > Strongylocentrotidae > Strongylocentrotus > Strongylocentrotus droebachiensis. The sequence continues at coordinate 188,060 of JAVYIG010002555.1, forward strand.
GAGACCTCTCTGCTCTCCATGTGAGGATTGTAAGACTTTATATATACATGTTCCATCAATTGGGATCTGTAGAGGATAAATCCAGGTGGCATGAACATGAAAGAGTAGTCATCGGGATGCAGATCTCTCACCTGTCAGGTTCTTACTCAACTGCCCACCAATCTTCACCATTTTATGATGTCCCAAAGTTCTCACTACATGTACAAGAGAGTGGAATTGTTGCTGAAAGGCCTAATCCATTCTAGAACACCCATTATGGCCCGATGATACTACATGTACTTCAATTGTTTGATGCATTCATCTGTGGTCGACATCTTACCAAATTGAATTTCTAGCCCTAACCCTTGACCCAACACTTATGCCTGACCCAAACCCTAACCTAGAACCTAATCCCAATCAAAGCCAATATCATCTGTTGTTCAGATCCAGAAGGGCTTCAACTTTGTGTTGCCATTTATGGGTTCACGCCCTTTTAGCTACAAAACAGGCAGTATCCTTCAAGAAGTATAGATGATCTGCAAATGGTTTGACATAATACACAAAGCACTATCATTGTATGGATCAAAGTCCAAACTGCCACATTAATACACTGGTACATAGTACCCTGAATGTGTGATGAAATTCAAATGTCTTTTTTATTTAGTTATTTATTTACCGCTTGTGGGATGAAACACCCTTATCACAAGGGCAGGGTTAACCAGCAGTCCACTATTTATTTCAATAGGCCTTGTTCAGATATGATGCGGCAAAACCGCTGCGTTTTTATTCATGACGTTTAGAGTAATACGCGTCACATTTCTGTATCTCATAACACAGAGCTTGGTGAATACCCCAAGGGCCTTTTATTTCACCCACTTGCCATTTATTTACTGCTGCCGTATATGCTCGGTGGTTTGCAGCATCCTATCAGAACGAGCCTGAAGTCGACCAAAGCCTGTAAACAGTTGAAACTGACCTCTACATAATTAGTTGTGACCTGACGTGGCTGGCTGCTTTTATTTAGCAAGTTACATTCCTAAGGCAGGATTAGACACTACTCGAAGTGTCACCATCATGATTAACTATCAGTGTACCTTTTTTATGTAAATAAACTTTTTTCTTATGAAACCATTTTCAAGAATTTTTTTTGTTGACATGTATTGAGAGTTTTATAAATGACAGAGTTTAAAGGCAGGGTATTTTTTACCAACATCGCTACCACTGTTGTAATGTACATTGGATTTTCAATTGCGCCATATTTCAGTCAAGGTGTACATAGTGCTTTTTCCAGTTCCTGTATCGAGCATCATCATGCGCGCATCGTCAGTGAGGGTGGTTGACATGGTTGTCGACACATTATTATTACATTGTGAGCAGCAGATAGCCGTTTACATAAATCTGAAGAAGTGTCAGTAGAATACCCTGCCTACAAGATTTAGGATCAGGAAATTGTGAAAAAGAGAAGGACAGTGGGTAGGGAAAGTAAGAATTTAGACATTTGTTTTAATTAAAAAATTTGCTGGCATCCTTTTGAAACATGCAACTCACATTTCTCATTGGGACATATACAAACTTGATACTTTTGATTTTTCTGTGATACACTGCCCATGGGTAATTTGATAAGGGTCATTTAATGGGAGGGGGACGGGTGCTGAACTAAGAGAGAGGAGACAAGTCATGGAAACAAAATGATTGCAATGAAATCTGAATTGCAAACAGATGTAGGACACTAGTATATGAATTAATAGAGTGATAACAGGAGTCAAGACTAAAAGAAAGGAAACTTCAGAATGAAATAAAACTCAAGAGTGTGTTTATGATATGTGAAGGGTGATCAATAGTTGAGAGGGTGAATGGGCGAGGTGGACATAGTGGAAATGAGGGCATTAGTTTAGGCAATACACCAAGTGAGAATTGAAAATAAATCTTGATTGGAAGGAAGAGGTGGAGACAGAGAGAGGTAGGAAGGCTACAAGGTGTTTGGGGGATAAAAGAAAAAAAGAGAGCATAAACGGGTCCAACGAATGAGGAGAACAGGATGGATATTGTGAAGTACAGATATTAGAAAAGAAGAAAGCGTCGTGTGAATGAAAGAGATTTTTGTGTTTGCCTGCCTGATAATTTCGGCTGAAACTTTATAGTTAGCATGCATGTTGGCTTTTGTCCGGCAGAGGACAACCTTTGAATATTCCTTCATATGCCCACCTCTCTCTCCCTCCTTGCATTTGTCTCCTTCTATATCCATTAGGTTTTCCTTCTGTCTCTCTCTCTCTCACACACATACACTATCTACACCCCTTTGTCAACATCACCAGCACAAGAATACTTGGATTCACGTCTTGATATGTTTTTGTAGTGTAAACCCAGAAACTCTTGCAACACAACACTTTCACTAGATAACAAACGGTCATTTTCAGGACTCCTCAACCCTCTCTCTCTCTCTCTCACACATGGTGCACCCGCAAGCCTACTGTATAAACACTTTCACTGTTTGTATATCTGGTAAAGGCAATTTTTTTTTTTTACAAGAAACCATCTTAAATTGCGAAAATTCATTATCGCATCAGTTGTGATTAAACTACCGGTATCCAAAATCTGAACCACTCCTGAAATTTGCAAACAGTCTACACAACCAAAAGTTTCTGTTTTTGCAGTAATGAACCCACCTCAATCTTATGCTCATCCATCAATCACAATACATATCTTCTGTAGCATCCCTTCTCTCTTTAAGCCTGTCTGCACTACTTTGGCCAGGAGGGATTAGACCACCCTGCATGATCACTGACGGGTGGTTATCTCATCAACTCAGCTCTAAATTAACATGAGAAAAAGATGATCATGGGGGACCAACGGGCACCGCTACGGCATTGTTTGCTATATAGACGGAGCAAGTAGCTATAAGTAGTGCAGTGGGGCATTAAAGGAATCAAGTCACACCATTCAAGACACCATCTATCAATCACAATATATATCTTCTGTAGACGATAAGAAATAAAGAGATAAAGACAAGAGGATTTGCTCAAATAAGGGTCTTGTTTTCTTGAGCTTGCAATGATCAACCATCATCCAGTGTCGTCATGATGGTCGGCGTCACAAGAGAGGCGATAAGCAAAATTTAAGACTCAAGATGGTATGTTAAAGTTTGATCTTAAGGACGTTTTCTTTGCTTTTTAACGAGTCTTAAAACTAACATGAATAATGCATACTGTTATTAGAAAGGTCTTTAATTCCGTGTGTTAAACTTATGCTGAGGCATTCGAGAAAAATATATGCCTGTATTAATCAGCAATACCTGCCTGCTATACACTGACAGCGAGTTCTTCTGTTTCCTCATCAAATATTGAAAATAAATTTTTAACAAAAAAAATTACATATGCCTGTAAAATGGCTATTTCAGCATTTTTCTCTGTTTTCTACAATTCATATTTCTTTTTCATTGGAAAAACTAGAAAGAATATATAAAATATAAAATATTTTCAAAATAGTTTAATAAATTATTTCCAAAAGACAACTTTGTCGAAAAGAGTTGAAAAAAGAAGAAAATGAATTGAAAGCAAAATTTTCTTTTCAAAATGTCAGCAACTGATAGTGATAGCCGCAGGTATTACATCAGGCAAATCAAACAGGTTAAAGGTCATACAATGTACCTTCTAGATGTTACTTTACAAGATTTTAGATCTACTTTGGTATCTTCTTTCCTTTTTCCTTTGATTGTAAACTCCTTTCAACTAATACGAATTAATACCATAACTTGCACCTGCCTAGAATATACAGTCGACACTGCCCACAAACAAATCGAGAAGTATAGAATAACGCAACATAAAAAAGGAAAGATTTTGGTAGCTGTGCTCTTTTCCTCTTTTCTTATCTTTCCAATGTTTACTCTCCTGTGCTCATTTAAAATGGTAAACTAAAAAGAGAGCCAGATTTTTATTTGGAAGGTTGCAAATCGATTGACAGATAGGTCATCAGTGTAGAGCTTTGATACAAGCAACAAAAACGGTCCATACGCTTGTTGAGCAATATGGTTAGTTCATGAAGGCCTTGTATATTTCACATATTGATAACAAATATTAGAAGTCAATGATGCATTGCTGCAAAGAATTTTGATAACGTGACTTTCTTTGTAGTCTGGTGCTTGGTAAAATCCAGAGAGACGCGATGAAGATACTTTAATTCAAGTAAAATCAAGGAAAAAGCAAAAATGATTTGTCCATGGTGTTGTAACTTGTTGCTGATGTTTGTTCTTGCATCGCTGGTGAGCAGTGTCTGTCTAACTTCGATGACTGTGCCGATGATGATTTACTAGGTGAAATGCTACAAGGCAGGGTGCAGTGCTTCTTGGTGGTAACCTCCTTCTACTCTTCAACCTTGATGCTGGCCTTGGTATCTGCTGGAGCAGAAGGCTCCTCCTTGATGACCGGTCTGTCCGAGGGCTCATTCTACAAGAGAGGTAAAGAGCAGGGAAAAAATTAATATTTATTTTTCGGGTCTACTTTTCAAGCTTGCCTGCATAAAAATAACACTCTAAAATTTGTTTTGCATTGAACTATGCAAATTTACGGGGGCTCATTTCTGATTTTCGGCGGCTATTTGGGGCATTTCGGGGGCAAATTCCCCCTGAGCCCCCGTGTAATTCTTTCACTGGTAAAGAGGGATGATTATCTCAAGCCATGAACAAGGCAAGTACAAGATATATGTATATGAGCATTATTTTACGTAACCGTCATATTCAAATGTATAGAATGATGTTAAACAATTGTACTAACACCCATTTTTCTGAAATGATGCCCTAGGCACTGTTTCATGAAAGTGTCATAAGTACAAGTTCATCAAAATCCTATTGAAGTGTGTGTTAAACTCACTACATGTATTTCAATGGGATTTTGGTGAACTTGTACTTACTACAGTTTTTGTGAACACTGCCCGTCTGTTTGTGTCCCATACCTTACCTAGTTTCAAGGACATGGAATGCATGTAAAATTGAAAGGGTTTATTGCCACATGTCTACAACCAGTTCGCCTACTACCTGATTGGTTTATTCCTGTATGGTCTACACCTAGCCAGCCCAGCCCTGTAGACCAAACGGCAATTCACCCATTGAATAAAAAAAAGTATCAAATATTTTTAATATTTCATCTAACTGTATAGTTATCATATTGATACACTTATCAGAAACACTAACATCTTCTACCGACAATAGCTGACCCCACAAAATAATTTTCTTGTTGAAAGGGCACAGAAGAGTTTTAACCTTTTTATCCTAACTGCAAGTACAACACATAACCTCCAGTAAACATGTCTTTTCAATAAACTTTCTCACTAAGTTTACATGTGTTTCAAATATCACTCATTGCATTTTCCACTCTTTGATTTATAATGAAGCAACTTACCCTGCCTCCTCCGGTCTCTCCTTGGTTCTCTCCTTGGTTCCCTCCTTGGTTCTCTCCTCCTTGGTTCTCTCCCCCTTGGTTCTCTCCTCCTTGGTCCCCTTCTCCGTCCTTGTTGGGGGCACCTTTACGATTGTTGTAGCGACGACGATAAGGGCGTCGCGGCCTCCTACGTTCTTGATTCTCGCCACCTTCCCTCTCCTCACCTCCTTCCCCGTTCTGCTCCCTATCACCACCTTCCTCATTCTGGTCGCCACGGGACTGGGGGCGGCGGTTGTTGTATCTCTGGTTGGGACGGTATCGGCGACGGCGGTTGCTGTTTGACTTGTCATCGCCTTCCCTATCCTGTCGCTCGCCGCCTTCTTCTTCATTCTGTTGAAAATAGAATACATGAGGGGATTTTGGTGAATTCTTGAAGATTGAATCCACAGCACATTTTGCTACAATCCCAAGAGCATTTAGCTTGTCTACTTTTTATAGATAATATGCATCTCATGATATATTTATGGATAATCAAACCTACTGACATTGTTTATAACTTACATATCTTTCCTTTACATTCTGGAGAATAGAATTGAATGGAAAAGATTGTCAAGGTCGATGTGAGTATGCACATAATTGAAGTTCAGTGGTAAACTGAGTATCTTGTTTACAAAAGGCACTACACAGCTCTGCTTTCCCCCAGGCTAATAATCATAAAATACTGATGTCCTTGAACACACTCTGGGTTTAACTGAAGGGAGCTTTATGACATATTTTACTACTCACTTGCTCCCCGTCTGGAGGTGCTCCATCCTGGCCGGGTCTTGGTCTACGTCCACCTCTATACCTTCGACGACCACCACGATAGCCTCCCCTACCTCCATCACGGTACTGTCTCCTCCCCTCCTTGGGACCGTCGTTCTCTTCTCCTCCCTCCTTCTCGTCTGAGGGAATCTCCTCCTCATCTCCCTGCGAGTTACGGGGTCTGCGGCGGCGGTAGTAGCGGGGGCGGCCGCGGTATCGGCGCTTGTCGGCCGCGTACTTGCTCCCTACTACTGGGGCACCCTCAGGACCAGTCACTCGGGCGGCTTCATTGCCCTTGGCCAGGAGACAAGAATATACAGTACTCGTCGTTATTTTTAAAGTACTTAAATAAGAATTCTCTACTCTTTGCAGTATTATAGATTAATTTTGAATTAAAAGGATGAGAATTCTTTACTTGTATATGAATTCTCTGCTTTTTGCAGCACTATTCATTAATTTTAGAGTCGGAGGATGAGAATTCTTCAAATAATAATATTCAACTTTTTTATAGTGCTTAATACATCTACATGTATGATGTCTCTAAGCGTTTTACAGATATACTGTTCCTTTTTTTTTCCCCAGCATCCAGTAACTTCTACACAACAATTTCTGCCTCAGTATTCACAACAAATTTCCAAAAATGTACGAGTATAAGGTTCAACAACAAAAATCCCTCCCCATAATATGCAACAACACTCTTTACACAGCATTGAAACATTGTCTGGCGAATGATGCTACATAGCGGTCACTAAAATGTGCATAGAGTAATTATGGGCCCAACAAAGCATCTTCATAACCATCCTGTGTCATCCTGCTTGCCTAGACTCAAGGAGGTACAATAACTCCCATTCATGTAAGCGATGTGTTGTCAATCCCTTACAGACCTTGAGATGTACTGTAATAGCTACCTCTGCCAGACTATAGGCCTGTCATCAGCTTGAGTTTGCCAAAATAACCCGCTATTTTAACTATCCCGATCGCAAGTTATCAAGCTTATTTGCATCTTCATCAGCCCGCAGTTACAATTAGCGGGATATTTGGTTGAGATAAACATCCCAAGATACATTGGACTAGTTTGCACAATTTCCCGCTATTTGTCCGGTACGAGAAGACTCGTACTATGCGCGAACGCTGAGCAAAATATCTCGAGCTAAATTCTCAAGCTCAAGTTTCGAGATCGAGTCTCGAGCTGATGGAGAGGGGATTTGTAACTTCTGGCTTATTTCCCAAATAAGAAATAGTGGGGCTATTTGGCAATCTTGATGAAGATATACCTATTGAGAATGGTATATTCAATACCTTGGCAGGGGGGGGGGGGGGGTCTCTAATGGAGGAAGAGGCATGTTGAATTGCGCAAAAAACATTAACAAATTGTTCAAAGCTGAGCTCTTTTGGGTTAATATTAGCATGAAATTAAAAAACGGCTCCCTCACCTTGGTTCCTTCTACAACGTCAAACTCTACCACTTCTCCGTCGCCAACACTGCGCTGGTACTTGCGTGGGTTGTTCCTTACAATGGCCGACTGTAAACAATTGAAAATGAGTGCTATTACTGAATCAGTGAAAAAAATACATGGGGGCTCGGGGCAAATTGGCCCCCGAAATGCCTAAAAGAGCCCGAAAGTCAGGGGAAAAAAGAGCCCCCAAAAATGTGCATACAGTTCAATGCAAAACAAATTAAAGAGTGTTATTTTCATGCAAGCAAGCTTGAAAAGTAGCCCCCAAAATTGTTTAAGTATTTTTTCCCTGTACTGAATATATGTATTCACTTTGGAGCAGGTTAAACAAGATTCATATTATCTTCTACAAGCTTGTATCATGATCAGGATGGTCTTCCAACCAGTAATTAATTTAAAGGGAGTGGATCGCCAGTTTCCATGTGCAGAAGGCCATAATTCGCTGACACCAGACTTGGTGGAAATACCATTAATGGGGGTACAATTTTGCACACAGCAAACCCATAGTCCAGTCAAGAATTACCCCCAATCTCTGGGAGAGCTCGAGAGTCTTCGGCAAATCAAAGCATTACATAAGGTCCAATGGTCATAAAACTCAAGGCTAACTCTGGTGATTGACAACACCTGTTATTGGGTAAACACCCGAACGGTGTCGAATTCCCCATGAGAGCCGACTACTCAGTGACTTTAAGGTTTGGAAGCCAGAACCCCCAATGGGGTGGTATATTAGGAACAATTATTGTAATAAGTCTAGAGTGAATGATGCTGAATGAACATCATCTGTTGAACAAAGAGCATCTTCATTGGATGTATATGACAATATTTAGTTGAAGCAGCATTGTATCACCTCTAGTTCTGTGTCTCTTTTTAATGCATTTGAACTACTTAACCAACATTTCCAACGTGACGGAGGCTTGATACTGATGATAATTTTCACAATATAGGCCCATTTACTCTGAAGTGTAAATTCAAATGCATTTATAGATAAAAATTTAATTATTAATTTTCTAACCTATCCCAAGTTCACTTGCTTATCATTCAATGATGATTTGTAAATTAATTTTATTGACAATTACAGTCTACGCATTGCTCACCTGATGGACGAATACATCCTCCTTGGTGTCATCTCTGTAGGCACAAAAAGAAGAGATGATGAAATTAAAAACAAGCTTTGGTGACAGGTAATCAAGCATGGTTCTGGTTTAAGCCGGAGTCATTTACCGATAAATAATCGGCAAGACTTTGTTGCCCCTACGGAGATCTAAAAACAATAATTATTAATGGCAAGACTTTGTTGCCCCTACGGAGATCTAAAAACAATAATTATTGGCAAGACTTTGTTGCCCCTACGAAGATCTAAAAACAATAGTTATTTGCAAGAATTTGTTGCCCCCACAGAGATCTAAAAATAATAATTATCGGCAAGACTTTGTTGCCCCTACGAAGATCTAAAAACAATGATTATCGGCAAGACTTTGTTGCCCCTACGAAGATCTAAAAACAATAATTATCGGCAAGACTTTGTTGCCCCTACGAAGATCTAAAAACAATAATTATCGGCAAGACTCTGTTGCCCCTACGGAGATCTAAAAATAATAATTAATGGCAAGACTTTGTTGTCCGTATCGGTAATGGAATCTTGTCAATAATTAATAATTTAGCAGTTCCGTATTGGCAATGAAGTCTCAAAAACAAAAACAAAACACATGTCACAAACTGCACGAAATAACGGTTAAACGGAGCGAGAAATGCTAATCGGTTTCAATGAATGCAGTCGTTTAACCGTTTTGACTCGGGCTTGTTCTGGTTCTTAGTTTGCTCGCATAAAACCTCCAAATGCCTCCTCCTCCCCCTCTCTCCTCTCAAGCATGTACACACACACAATTTTATGATAGATTAATGTGTAATTCTTAGAAAGAAAAAAGTTTGAATATGTTAAGTATTGAAAGTTTGTGGATTATTGTGCATGTCCACATTTAAAGGCCCTGCATACATTACATAAATTTGTTCCTAAACCCTGATTTTCATCGTTGAAAGTAACTAGCATTCAAACAGACCCATAAATTTTACACAACGGTTTAATATTTCATGACTAAAGCATTTGCCCAACTTTTGAATATGCCATCTAGTATTCGGTACAGGAGATGAAGTTGAATGAAGTTGAGTGTCTTACCGGTTGATGAACCCGTAGCCATTCTTGACGTTGAACCACTTGACTGTTCCTGAAACTTTTGTGGCTGAGATAAATTGAAAAGATAAGCAGAAAACGTTAATTTGCCTTGCCAATGACATGATTGATGTAGTACTAGATTGATGCAATTAACTTTGGTAAAATATGAGAGATGATATTTAAAATGTGTGCAAGGATTAGACATTTATCAGTAGAGGCGCATGCACAACATGGGACCCTTTCCTATTTTGGTGACTGTCCCTACTGTCAGAATCTTTTGTCAAGACTTTTGACAAAGACTCCCAACATCGATAATAGCGATTAGTTTATACTGTAGTATAGGAGGCAACACCCGCAGACTTTGCAGAATTTAGCCAACACCTGGAGCACGAGCATTTTATAGATTCCGGTATACTTGAGTGTAAAATTGCACATTGCCAAAACGTACATTAACATTTCAGGTAACCAAACCCATTCATTATTGTCCATGTTCACACCCATAACATTTATTATATACCTCATTTTAAGATTCTTTACTAATCCTGTCTTCTGATTGGTTGAAAATGCAGTCATGTTCTTAACCATGCCCGCTAATTGAAATTCATAATCATTTTTCCCGGCTCTACCGGTTTATATCCATTTTTCATAGCACTTTTTCCATGGCTGTGAAACGTGACGTCATTTTGCTGCGATCCCCATTTTGGTTTACGTGTTACCGTATAAGTTTCTTTTGTGCGATGACCGATGCGCAATACCGTTAACGGTGTTTGAGTGCAATTCGATTTTGGTCGCTGCATTCAGGCGACGAATCTACCAATCCACGCAGCGCAGACGACCGATCGCCATTTGTGTACTAGTCTCGATCGCAAAATACTGGGGTTTTTTTTTTCCAATTTTTTGTCAATAAAGAGGCAAAATGGAGGACACAGCTATGCCAAGATTTCAACTTATGGATGACATTCAGCTGCAAGACTTAATCGATTCTGCTGATATCATCCTGTACAAAAGTTACTGTTCGTGTAAACGTGTTTGGTATTCCCTGTTCTACTGGAGCACAGCTTGTTGGATTTCATACTGTACACAAGTTATTGTTGGTGTTAATATTCATGACTTCAAAGAGATGGAAACCTAAATGGGTGAGTCAACATTTTCCTTTTTTTCGGTATATAAAATATATAATGACTGCTTTTAATATTCGAGGCATAGTTGTTTCTATAGGGTCTCGGGAAACTCACAACCTGCTATGACCCCGCGGCGCAAGCGCCTTGGGGTCATAGCAGGTTGTGAGTTTCCCTTGACCCTATAGAAACCACTATGCCTCTCAAAGCAGTCAATATATCCTTAATATGAAACGTTAAAAAAATTGATGCAGTGGAAACCAAAGTGACAATTATGCTTCTTTCAGCTACCATCACCACTGGATGAAGAAAAAATGGTATTTCCAGACCTTCATTTCTAAGGAGCGCGATCGCGCCGGCGCTCGTACAGCGCTCCTAAAAAATAATCAGGAGAGTTGTTTACAGCGCTCCTTGGTTTTAATGCTCTTGTTACGGCAAACAATCAAAAGGTTACGGGGAAACTATAAATAAAAGTACATTATAGCGAATGCCGCCTTATCACATAGCCTCCGTACACAGCGCTGCATGTCGCACGCAGTTCACTGAATTTGACTACACTGGATAGGCACTTTCGCGCACATGGTCCATCCGCCGCCATCTTGTTTAATTCCGAAACAACACGGCCGCCGTTATTACTGTTTTGATACTAGTATGCTACGTGCGGTCGTGCTTTTGGGGGGAGCATGGTGGTAGATGATCGTGCGCGGCGCCCGCAATACCCATTCAAAGTATAGTAGCGAAGACTTCGGTGATTCAGCGAGCGGGCGCATTGCAAGTCATGAAGTGCGGTATACGGTGTGTTGTTGTTCATGAACGCCGGGCCTAGCTGCCTGGGCTGGTGTGTCTGTGGTACTGGTGAGTGTACGTGTGCGTGTGTAGGATACGAGTTCTGCTATTTGACTGTCGATACAAATTTGCCATTCGACGCTTGAACGAGGTGTTTTCTTCCTGAATATTATCATGGATTCACTCAAAAGAGCGAGTACCCGAGGAGGAGATCCTTTGACTGGAAACAGATTTTTAAAAACATTTTTATGCACATCTTTATTTTGGACTTAAAAATGGTAGGTTCGAAATGCAGTAAGACTGATTGGGTGTTTGTGTACGTTTTGCGCGAAAATTATGCTGCGGTGTCTTGCGTTACGGAAAGACCCCCATTTGTTACGTTTAAATTGTTTGACATTGTTTAACGTTGTTCCAAAAACTGAACTGTTAATGTACAGGGTGACTGTGAGGCAGACTGAAGTTACTTAAGTTGAACATGAATGGTAATAACCAGCAGTATAATCACCTCCTCAAAATTAAGATGAAATAATTGACCTCTAAGTCTAAGCTAAAGTAGAGTGGACCAAGCAAACTGAGTTGCAAATTCAGTTGATTATGATGATGATAATTGAGTGTACTGCAGTAACTTGAAACTTCAATAAATGAAACAACATGGTTGTCACTCAGTTAACACTTGTTTGATATGTATTTTATTACAGCATTTTGAACCCACACACAATAATACAAGGTAAAAACATCAATTTTCAAATTGAGCTCCTCACTCTTTCCAGGAGTTATTTGAGGAGCTCAATTTGAGCTCCTTGGCAAAACAAGGAGTGGGATTAATAGAGCTCCACCAAATTCTAGAAATGAAGGTCTGTATTTCCTTGTGCCCCCACGAAAAAGCAAGGCCCCCAATGTCGCTTGGCTCCCAATACTGTAGAACTTAAGCTTATATTTAAGCGCATGCTCAATACGATCATCCGGTTTCAGCCTTATTTTTATACACTGGCACACATGTACCAGGCCCCTTCTGATCGGCTATCGCTGGCTGCCATTTGGCTCAACGTTATAACATCATTAGTGCGAGGAGAAAGCTTGCGATTTTCTGTTTGATCTGATACCAAACTCATATTCCAGTAGAATCTTCTATTCTGTACAATTTTGTCAGCATCGTAATTTTAAGACTTTCAGAAGATTGAAAAATTCTAATTTTTGTCATATTTAAGGTACAAACTTGTGACTGTGACTTGTTCTGAAATGTTTGTCGATTTTCTATTGTATCAGCATCAGCATACTGAAGTGTGAGGTGATCCTGTTGAAACTTCTGGTCGTTTCATCGAGTGGTGCTTCGTTCTAAACTGAACTATTTTTGCTTGCATGGTGGGTGGACGCACATATTTAATTTTATGGAAGCATTTGGTGCTGAGAGGACTAGTGCTTGTCCAATCTAATCTTCAAAGAAGTGAGTAATGATGCGGAGATGACAGTATAGGAAGACTATTCCAGGATTCTACTAGTACTACTCTCTGACTGAAGCCGTTTCTTTTTAGGGCCATGGTTCTTTGTTTTATACAGCTTCTGGTGGTGTCCTCTTGTACTGTAGCTTCATTAGGTGCAGATGTGCAGAAGGTTGTGGGATCAGAGTTTACGAAGCCGTTCATCAGCTTGTAGACCTCTATCATGTCGCCTCTTATCCTTCTGTACTGCAGTGGATACATTCTGAGGTTTTTAAGTCTGTCAACTTTCACTGCTTCAGTCTTAAACCTTTGATGTATTTACCTATGCTAGCCTTAGCTTAGTGTGCATCAGTTACATGTATGTGTGAAGTGCGTCACCTGTATAATGCATGACATGTCACTTGACAATTGTTAGTCAGTGTGTTTGGTACGGTTTTGTTTTGGCATTGCCATACGTGAGTGAAGAGGGCCATCTCTCACTTAAATTTGAAGCCACTCGAGCGCTTCGGCCAATGGGAGAGTAGACTATTAACCAGTAGGGGCGCTGGTCCGAGAATAAGGATAGTCTTCATAAACGAGGATCGTCTTCTTTAACACGGACCGATGCGTCCTCAAAAATAAGGACCGTCTGCATTTTCGCAGACGTTTCATATTTTTGATCGGCGCATTGGCGATGCAAAAAACGGATTCTGCAATGATTTTCTTGATGCAATTTACATTGACTTTGTACAGAGACCTTCACATTATGAGCAATAAATCCTTGGGAAGACGGACAACACATAAAAGTAGACGGACAACTAGGGTTATTTTCCCCCGGAGAATCCATTTTTGGCATCGCCAGCGGGCTGTTCTGTAACATGAAACCCCCAGAGCGTCAATGAAAAAAAACGTCCTCGAAAATGCAGACGACCCTTATTTTTGAGGACACATTTTGTCTTCGTTTATGAGGATATCCTTGTTTATGAGGACGATCCTCATTCTCGGACCAGCGCCCCTACTGTTAACTGACTGTACAGTAGTCTAGTGTACAGCGCTCAGTGCGGAAAGTTCTACGTGCCCCTTTGCCGGGTCACTAACAAATATTCCATCAAATTACAAACACCCCCCTGTTAAAAATTCTGTGTAGACTATAAACCACACGCAACTGTCAATATCAAACTTGAGTTCAAAATCATGCATCATCGTGTTCTAGATTCTAGATCTAGAAATCTACTTCCAACTAAATTTCTCTTTTTCAATATTAATTTTATGATCAACATTTGGCAGAAGGAAGAAGGAAGAAGGAATTTGGAACTGCATATGGAGGATTAAGCCTGCGTTCAGAACTTTTCATAGGAATATCATATGAAATTGTAAGTAAGTAAAATCAAAACACGCGACGTGGCGCATGCCAATACATGGATAGAGTCTAACTTAGTTAGCCTTGGTCTGCCATCGCATTTAGTTTTTGCCACGCACGCACACGGTCTAAAAATGTGGGCGTGCAAAATACACGCGGGTCCTTTCACGCATGTCCCATGTGCACGCTTTATAATCCCGGTCCCGTGCGTTGTTACGTGCCAACTGTGGCACTCCGAATGAGCAAACCTAAATGTAACTCATTTTTTAACCAGCTTCCCGTTCATGAAAAATGACCAAACTTTATCAACATACCCAAAACGATCTTCTCCGGAGCCTCAATGGTCTGGGGCTGTTCTTCTTGGCCCTCGGACATCTTCCTGGATGATGTTTTTCTCAGGTGGAAAAAAATTCCGACTCGTTCGCACAATGGTCTTCTTTGTGCTGATTAGATACCGGAAGAACATCCAAAAACCAAACCTGAGACGCGAAAGGCATTATGGGAAGCAAAAGTGACACGCCCGATCATTCCTCTGCTTTTTTTTCTCGTCTTTCTTCCTTTCAAAACCATTCTCTTTCTCACTGGTTTCATTTCCCTTTCTTTCTTTCTTTTTCCTTTCCTTTCCTTTCTTTTCCTTTCCTTTCCTTTCTTTTCCTTTCCTTTCCTTTCCTTTCCTTTCCTTTCCTTCCCTTTTCCCTTTCTTCCTTTCCAATGATTTCCTTTCATTTCCTTCCCTTTCCTTTCCTTTCCTTAATTCATATGAACAAATTTCGGGCATCTGCTAAACGCGGACTCGCTCCGCGGTCTACAACACGTGAAATCTTCTTTGAAAATGCGCTAAGTGTGCAAAGAAATGCTCCTACAATGAAAAGAAACTTTGATTTCACATCAGATCGGGTGGAAATCACATATTCAATTACTGTTCTTTCCATTGAAACCAATTTCGAAGTGATTTGTTCACTGGAAATTAGGGCCTTTTCGTCTTCAAAAGGGGACAACAATCATTTACTTTGTGAATTCTCTATGGAGGTCACGTGAAAATTCGTCTTTTTCACTGGGGTTGTGTACTTCAAGGAGCTAATGCTCGTAACTGCGACTTGTTATTGGGCCAGATCGGGCGCCAAAACAGAGGATATGTAATCCCCTATCGTCTGATGTTAAACATAATTTGATTGGTTGTCGAGAAATTAGGGCCAATTTCAATCCAATGAAAAGCAGTCTTATGAATTTACTCACTTTACCTCTATAATGTGTGCGAGTGCGTAAGCGAAGTTATTACACAGAGGACAATG
This sequence comes from Strongylocentrotus droebachiensis, assembly GCA_035222895.1. Taxonomy (NCBI): domain Eukaryota; kingdom Metazoa; phylum Echinodermata; class Echinoidea; order Camarodonta; family Strongylocentrotidae; genus Strongylocentrotus; species Strongylocentrotus droebachiensis. Next base: position 203,816 of record JAVYIG010002555.1, read on the forward strand.
GGGCCTCCGCACCGTGCTTCCAGCCGTGCGTATTTCTACCACCAGATTTGACTCGGCTCCGGCGATGGAAAAGACACATTTTACGTTGATTTCAGCAATTTAATGAAGGGAATTTAGATATTATGGACGATCTTTTACAAAACAGGTGTGTAGGGATTAGATTATATCTCTCACGAGACACTGGACTCTTTAATTTTCCTGAAATTTAGCAAATTAATGGCACTCAGAACTCACTACATGAGCAGATCTAAATATTCATGATCGATCTGCTAGTGAAGGAATCGCGTATTCATACTGCAGGGTGATCCCGCCCATCTTGGACGGAGGGATGACAATGGACTTACATTGTGATGTGCATCTGTATCTACTTGACATACATATATATTTTCCAGATTTGTTTTCCTTTTTTGGAAGAAGAAGAGGGGAGAGAGAAACAGAGAGAAAGAGAGGGAGAGTGTTGACAAGTCACTTACGCACAGCGGTGTTGACATTCACACTCTCACCAGTTTTATACGATAAACCCCTATTTCATAAAAATCGACGAGTCCGGTACCTTGGTGTTACGCTCTAGTGCACTCGAACGTTCGTCGTCTGTGTTGGAGGTACACAAAATGACTCATTGATCTTTTGGCCGAATGTGGGTCAAATTTGTTCATATGCCTTCACTTCCTTTCCCTTCCTTTCTTTTTCTTTCCTTTCCTTTCCTTTCCTTTCCTTTCCTTTCCTTTCCTTTCCTTTCCTTCCCTTCCCTTTCTTCCTTTCCTAATTTCCGAGTTCACTTTCCTTTCCCTTCCTTTCTTTTCCTTTCCTTTCCTTTCCTTTCCTTTCCTTTCCTTTCCTTTCCTTTCCTTTCCTTTCCTTTCCTTTCCTTCTCCCTCCTCTCCTTCCCCCTTCCCCCTTCCCTTTTTCCGTATCTTTTTTCTTTATTCCTTTCCTTGCTATTCCTTTAATTTTCTTTTCCTTTCCTTTCATTTCCGTTCAATTTCCTTTCCCGTCCTTTTGTTTTGATAGAAGCAAGAAAATGAGTAAGTCAGTAAAAGTTTGAGCGAAAGCGTTTATATACAATGGCCCGAATTCACAAAGGAGGTTTGTCGACAAACCTTGGTTTTCATACGTCATAATTATGACGCGTTTTTACGCGTTTTTTACACTAAACCTGGTTAGTAAAGAACACAAGGAGGTTTGGCGAAACATAAGGAGGTTTGTCGACAAACCTCCTTCACGGTGAATTCGGGCCATTGTGTATATTAATACATTTTTGTTAATGCTGTCAATCAAACACAAATTGGTAACTGACGTATTTTGCGAGGTCCCCTTCCCTTTGCCATCTATAGGCCTACTAAAAAATTACAAAAAAATCAATCATATACATTATTTTGATTAATCCTAAATAAAATTATTGCAAATATATTTTTATACAAACGAACAATTATATAACGGTTTATGAAACGTAGTAAGGTGCGAATTGGATAGGAGCTCGCAAGATTTAGTGCACGTTGCCATTTTGTGTTTCACTGATGACAACTTTAAAAATACATAAATTTCCTATTTTCAATCGGATATTGATCAAACTTTTACTCGTGACATTTGTTTCTCTCATTTTCTGCTTTTATTGAAACCATAATTATATGGTCAGGCGCGCCGGAAGCAGTTTGGGATTGGGGGGGGGGGGGGGGGGGCAAACATTCCAGGGGGCTCATATCTTCCAGGGGCAGTGACGTAAGAGCAAAAACGTTTGGAAGAGGGGGGGGGCAGAAGAAAAATCTGCATCACCACCATACTTACACGTTACATGCAGGCCCCGCGGAACGTTTTTTAAAGTGGATTATTAACGATCAGGTAGATCGTTAATTGGCGTGGGGTCCAGGGCCTGAGCCCCGGTAGGGGGCCAAGGGGCTGAGCCCCCAGAAGCTCAGATGTTTTAGGCATTCAAATTATGGCTTATTTGTGACACTGGCAGGCCACTAATTGGAGGAGAGTCCAGGGAGCAGAGCCCCCGGGAGCTCAGGGTTTTTAGTTATTTAATAACGGTCAAATGAGCACACAGGATACCGCCTTAGGACCCTTGGTGGGGTCCAGGGGGCAGAGCCCCCGGAAGCTCAGGGGTTTTAGGTATTTAATAACGGTCAGATGAGCATACAGGGGACCGCCTTAGGGCCCTTAGTAAGGTCCGGGGGCGGAGCTCCCGTAAGCTCTGGGGTATGAGGCATTTAATTACGGTCAGATGAGCATCCAGGGCCCCGCTTTAGGGCCCTTGGTTGGGTCCAGGGGGCAGAGCCCCCGGAAGTTCGGGGGTTTTAGGTATGTAATAACGGTCAGATGAGCATACAGGGAACCGCCTTAGGGTCCTTGGTTGGGTCACTTATTTTTTCTCTTTCTCTTTCTTTCTTTTTCTCTGTAACAAACTTTTTCAAAAAGTGAGGGGGGCTCGGACCCCCGCGCCCGGACGTTCTGCAGACCATGACACAAAGGCTTGTAAATAAGCATATTTTTTTCCCGACTGTTAATTTGGAAATTTCTAATTTTCCAACAAACGCATAAAAAGGTATGATAAAAAAAAAATTGAGAAAAAATACCGGACAATCATGTCATTTCAGCAACATTGGAAATCACTGGTATCGAATAGAAAATACCCCCCCCCCCCCCCATCAGCAGGGGCGGATCTAGCTTTTTGCTAAGGGGGGGGGTTGACCAAAATAATGACGATGCGGAGCATCGTCCACGAGCCGCGAAGCGGCGAGCCGATTTTTTTGGGGGTGTTAATTTGAACCCCGTAAATGATGTTTTCCTGGCATCTATTAACACAATGGAGACCATAAAAAGCAGTGCATGATAACGTCTTTTTAAATCAAGTAACAGTTTAATACACAGTTATATCCAGAGTTATCATGTGTTTGGTTAAGTTACCAGATGAGTTAAATATCTTCTCACAATATTTGCACTTGAAAGGGTTTCTCTCTACAGCGTGCGTTCTTTTTTCTTTCTTTTTTTTTTTTTGTTTTTCCTTTTTTTTTTTTTTTTTTTTTTGGGCCGCCCAAGGGGGGGGGGGGTTTAAACCCCCTAAACCCCCCCCCGTAGATCCGCGCCTGATCAGTACGCCAGCGTTCAGGGGCTCATGAGATTCTTACTCCTATAACAAAATCAGACACACTTTCCCATTCTCTCACAATATGTCCACGATATGCGCGTATCGCTATTATAAAAACCTCCAATGATAAATATAGGTAGCGCAATGTTTAGAAAATTTTATTTCCGTTAACTTTCCTTTTCTCTGAATGGAAATGTATATGTCATTTAATTCAAGTTGTTATTATTGTTATGTTCTTTTGGGTTAAAATACAAACCATCTTTACTCCTCTACTACTTTTTTTTTTTTTTAAGGTGGGGGCGTTTTAGGGGGGCAAAAATGTGTTTTGCCCCCCCCCACTTTTTTTACTGGGTGGGGGGGGGGGGGCAATGTTTATGGTGACACCAGCAGTGGCGAAATGAGCAAAAAGGTTTGGGGGTATGGTATGGTATATTTTATTTATTCACGGTTAAAAAAAATATATATAATAATTGTGCCCGCATTCAGCCAAAGCTGTTTTTCAGCGAGGCCGTGATTACATAAAATTCGAATAGAATATCAAACAATGAAAATACAATTTACAAACGAATATGCAAGTTATAATAAATGAACATATTTACAGACATTTAAGTACAAATCGAATCATAGTGACAAAAGGTAGACAAAAAAAAGTAGGTGGGGATTAATATGTACGATCAGGTAGAGTGTAGCTTAAATTGGCGTGGGGTATGAGGGCGAACCCCGGCGGGGGTCAAGGGGCAGAGCCCCCAGTAGCTCAGGGGTTTTATACATTTAATTATCGTCAGATGAGCATATTTTGATACCTTAATTTTGACACTGGCAGGGCACAAAATTGGCGCGGGGTCCAGGGGGCGGAGCCCCCGTAAGCTCAGGGGTTCGGGCTATAAATTATAGTCAGATAAGCATATTTTGATACCTTATTTGTGATTGTGACACTGACAGGACACAGATTGGTGTGGTGTCCAATGGGGCGGAGCCCCCCGTAAGCTCAGGGGTTCTGGCAATATTTTACAGTCAGATGGGCATATTTTGATACCTTATTTGTGACACTGGCTGGAAACAAATTGGTGTGGGGCTCCAGGGGCGGAGCCCCGGAGGCTCAGGGGTTTTAGGTAATAGATTACATTCAGATGAGCATCCAGGGGCCCGCCTTAGGACCATTGGTTGGGTTCAGGGGGCAGACACACCAGAAGTCAAGGGGTTCTAGGCATTTAATTAAGGTCAGATGAGCAAATTTGACACCTCATTATTTTGTGACAAAGGCAGGTCACTATTTTTTCTTTCTTTAGGAATTTGCCATTTTCCAACAAACGCCTAAAAAAGTATAACCTACTAAAGATTGAGGAAAAATCTCGGGAAATAATGTCATTGCAGCAACATTTTTAAATCACCGGTATCAAATTAGAAATAACCACGTCTGAATTATATTTGGGGGCATCAGTACGCTAGTTACCCCCCCCCCCCCTCCACGATCTACACCTTGACCTTGTTGGCGAGAAAAATTGCAACTGATGTCCCCTTCCTTTCTTCTTTCTCTTATTTTTCCTTTCCCTTTTTCTCCTCTTTTCCTTTCCCTTACCTTCCTTCTCTCTGTTTTAGGTTTGCTGGGGGAGCCAAGGGCCTTTCGGCCCCCACCCCGATCCACACGTTGTTGGCGGGATTAATTGCAGCTGTTCTCCCCTTCTTTTGCTCATATTTCCCTTTCCCTTCCTTCTCCCGTTTTTAAGGGGCTGGGGTGGGTGGGGGGGGGGGGGCAGCAAGGGCCTTTTGCCCCCCCCCCCCCCCGAACTACAACTTGTTGGCCGGAAAATTGCAACTGATATCCCCCTTTTCTTTTCTTTTCTTCTGAGTTCCTCTCTTTTCCTTCCCTTTATCTCCGCTTTTCCTTTTTTTCTCAAGTTCCCTTCCCTTTCTTCTTTCTTAATTTTTGATGGGGGGGCGGGGTAACAGCTGGGAGGCAAGGCCCTTTCGGCCCCCCCCCGGCTCCTTCTTTTTCCCCCTTTTCATTTCCTCTTCCACTTCTTTCTTTCCCTTTCTCTCCTCTTTGCCTTTCCCTTCTTTTCCTGCTCTCTCTCTCTCTTTTTTTGCGGGGGGGGGGGGGTGCAAGGCCTGCTCCCCCCCCCCCACCCCCATGGATCCGCGCCTGTAATACTACCACCTGTGTATCATGGAGTGCGCTGATTGTGCATGAAATGAATAATGACATAACTTTCATGAGCACGCGCATCCGATATTTTGTATATTCACAATATTTGGTCTGCAATGACCTTTATCTGCTCATGCTGCAGACTGCAACTATGAACGTGCTTATTATTATGAGGGTAATAAGTGAAATAGCTATAGTGCATCTTGAATTTACTAGGGGCCTATAGCAATAACAAAAAGACACCCCAAAAAAAGTTCTTCATGACTGATAAACTATGACACAATCAGAGAGGAAAATCAGTCTTTCAACTAGTAAGTTTAACTTCTGTGATAGAAGGGCAACGTAGTCGATGCGTCTTCATTGAATCTACCACCAGCCTAAGTATAATCAGGGATTCAACTCACATATCCCTGGTATAACAGAAAGCCATCATGGCAAGAAATTGGGACAAAGTATTAAGAAAGAAATGGATTTTGCAAAGTTTCGGCAGGGAATTTCAAAGTTCGTCAAATCAGTCACATTTGAGGCCCATCCACAAGCGCGTACGCAGCGGGGGGGGGGGTGGGGGGGGGGGGGGGGGGGGTTGAACCCCCCTCAATTTGTTTGTATGTGTGTGATTTTTGATGAAACCCCCCCCCCTCAAAAAAAAAACTTTTAAATTATTTTTTAACCACAGGGTGACCCCTACATTAATGACCTTACCCCCCCCCCCCCCTCCTCCGCTTATTCAGCGGCTGGCTGTGACGTTGCGAATTTTTTGGCCCGATTTAAAAAATTTAACCCCCCCCCCCTCTTGAAAAAATCCTGCGTACGCCACTGCCTATCCCCATGCATTTAGGATAATCTAAATTTACAAAATAAAAAGGGATAGAAGAATGAACAGTTAGATCACTGCAAATTTTCCACAGAGGCGTTGTTTCCGCTCCGGCCTTTACTTTCGGTTATTCTATTCTCCTATTACGCCACTTGAACAAAACAACAACAAAAAATCCAAAAAAGAAGAAAAACAAAATCAACGAAACGAAGAAAGCAAAAACACAGAATTAAACCCCCCCCCCCAAAAAAAAAAAAAACATCAAAAAAATCAATAGAAACCAAAACAAAACAGAGCAAAACAAAACAAAGTAAAACAAAAATATACAAAACAGATTTTAAAAATCGCCAATCATGTCACATGGGCCTGCACCAAAAGTTCTTGTTCACCGTATGCTCATACCTATTTAAACGGCACCCAAAGTTAATCTAACTCAGGAGGGCCACTCATTATAACCCCCACCCCCCCCCCCCAAAAAAAAAAAAAAAAAAAAAAAAATGATAATAATAATAATGATAAACTAATAAATTAATGAAATAATAATGAATAAATAAATAGATAACTTTTTTAAAAAGATAATAAAATAATTCAAAGATACAATGTTGCTGTAAGAACACAAAACAGAAGAAGGCCTATGCTTTTTAACCTGTGAAATGATTTTGCTGTGGAAAATGTACATTTAAGTAATTAAGTTCATAAATCAATCGACCACAAAACCACCAAAATGTCGCCGGATTTGATATTTCATTTCATTTCTTTATTGTGTCCATTAAATTGTAAAAGAAAAGACTGCAGGACAGAGTTGCGCAGTTATAACAGGAATAAAATCTAACGTACAGCTTATTGTCTGTAGTTATGCAGTTGTAGTATTAGAATGTGAAGTATATAGGCCAATATATATATATATATATATATATATATATTTTTATACAAGTGTGGACAAATTTGGCGATTCTTAATTTGCCCGTGGAAAATCCCAGTGACTATGTCCCATTTGCAGGCCAAACAAAAATGAAAAAGGTTAATTCCAACGCCATTTTGAAAGATAATAATAATTTAGAACTTCCCTAAAAAAAAGGGGGGAGGGGGCTTGAAAATGTCTTTAAGTTGGAAAATAACGACTATTAGTTGTCGAATCGACTTAGGAGCTATAGAGCCAGTAAGTAATAGTCTGATTTTCAGACCATTGTACCGAATGGTCGTACGTTTCATGCTGCGCAAATTCAATCAGTTTAATTTTGGCCATTACAAGAAGTGGGTTACAGCTCATTTTATGTTTTAACCCGAAGAACTAAAAAGCCACTCAGTCACTCACTAGTGTCTGACAGTGAAGTCTAGCAAGTAAACAGGTTTCCTTGCATAGGACACTGCTAACATTTAAATTTCACAGATAGGACATACATGACATATTCATAATTCCTGCAAAGTTCTACAGAATTTGATGTTGGCTGTAAAAGGGTTATAGCTTTTCTCCGAATTTATGTGTTGCTTTACGCTGAAGACATCACTATAATTATGGCAGAATCTGCTGAAGATTTGCAATCTCCCTTATTTGCTGTATATCAGTAATGAGCTTTGGAAATTATCGGTTAATGCAATTAAAACTAAACTTTCGTTTTCTCCCGATGAAAAGTCCGGTGGAAAGTTCGTAATTAGGCTAGACTAAATTTACTTTTGGTGTTAAAAGATGTTGTTGATGAATTCATTGATATTGGCAATACCTTTAATTAAAATGGTGTTGCAACATTTTTATATTTATATTTGAATTCAAAACCCCCCCAAAAATTCACGAATTTACAAATTTACAGGTGGGGCGAAGAAAAGAAAGAAGAAGAAGCAAAGGAGACCTTTTTTTTTAAATGTCATCCCATAGTCAATCCATGCATGCACATGTGTCGATTGCAAGTACAGTCGAGTAGATGGCGCGCTTTCTTTCTTGACGCGCATGCGCACTTACTCTGATCTAGTCTTTCCTTCGGCTCTGTTACTCCGTGCACGTGTGAGTATTGTTGTCGATTAACTATTTTATTAGTTCTTTAGTTATATTTAAAGAATAAGTTTTTCATTTTATGTCAACCACATAGTTTAAGGAAACAATTTGGTGTGATTTTGCTGTGAAATTTCGTAATTTCAATTTCGGAAGTTGATGTATTAAGAGTGGTGATGTTGCAGTATTTGTGTGGTGACTACCGAAGCTGCCATGTTGAGCTAAAACTAGTGACGAATGCAACTTAGTCCGACTTTTTGATATCGAATCTCTCTTCTAATATCAATCTGATAACCATGCCGGTTGTGTCGTGACTATTCCTTTTGCAGATTTCAGAATTATTTGTTGAGTTTGTAGAGTCTTAAACTCGAATTCTTGACTTACAAATAAGTGTAAAATCTAGGTCGAATAAGTGGTGACCATACGTTAATGAATGAACGAGTTTGGCATGTTGGCTACAATTGCAGTGTACAGTACACTGTAGCGCATACATGCATGTTGCATGGCCTGGCATGGGTACCGACCGGAAGGCCATTGTGTATCAGGTTTAGTCTGAATCCAAGATTAGTCATTGCCCAATGCTTGGCAATGCTGTTGCAAAACTTGCAACATGATCTGTTTCAGCCTTGCCCTCTTATAACTTTGATCAAACTTATTAGGCCTAGCCGCCTAGGGCTAGATCTAGGTAGGCAAATTCATGCAAACAAATATATTCAAAAAACTGACTTGAAAACACATCATACAATTAGTCTGAACCGAGTCAGGAGCAAATTTGAAGAAATTATATTTTTAAATGTTGTAAAACCAAAGATATAAAAAGAAAACTGACCAAGTATCTGTACTAAAAATCGTACATGTAAAATTGGTCGTATACATTCGACAGCTGAAATGACGCGCACGGTTGCATTACATGCGTTCTCGAATCCAAAATCATACCTCGCACACACACTCTCGCCATACCGCGAATGGTCCGTCGTGGGGAGCTAGCCGGCTGAGAGTTTGCAGCGATACCAACGCACCCGCGGAGCTCCGCAGAGCGCCATTTTAGCGGGACTCGGAAAGGTTCGCGGTGGGTAGGCAGCGGCCTAGCTTTTTGCCCAAACAACGCTAGATCGGCTGCTGGCAAAATGAAAATAACTACGATCGAGAACATCGTCGGTTTCTTAACTTTTCAGTGAGATAATTCTGAATTCTAATTGAGACTATATAATAAATTAAATCGACAAAGAAACCTCAGTAGAACTCTTATAACTATACAAAAGCTTGTTTATTTCTTCATTTGACATTTTGTTTTCGACCATTTTTTCGTGCGCGAGTCAATGGAAACTATGTATTACCAAACTTTCAACATGCAAGGAACGGGGAACACTCGCGGACCTCGTAACAAATTTGTTGCAAAAAAAAATTTCAAGGGTGATTTTGAAGCAGTGTAGAATATTGGCGCTGCAATGCGCAGAAATATACTTGAAAGAAACTTAATAAATCATACCTTAATTTTCAGAAAATCGTATTTGTATTAGTGTACCTAGATGTGACTTGTTTATAACTCAGATTTTATGAAGATTTGTCGGGGAAAAATGTCATTTTTTCCGTTTGGTGGTCATTTCTAGGCTAATATTTCAAAAGTTGCATCAGTAATGGGCCCGATGTTTCTCTTATCGTACTCGCATGTTATTTCTACATAGATTAAACATAGGATGGTTAAAGGGATAGTCCACCCCAGGATTTTCTTTAGCTGACGATATAGACCTAATAATACCATGAAGAATGATACAAGTCTCATTAAAATCCATGATCACATAACGAAGATATATCGACTTTTTTTATCGAAAATCAGCCGCCCCCCAAATGCAAATGCGTTACATGGGCATGAAACGATCGCCAAAAAATAACCGATAGTATCGAAATTGTGACGTATGTTGCGAGCTGCCTTCTTATTTCGCAGACATTCACTTTCATTCATGATTCGTCGTGTCAGTGCGATAACAGTGTACCGCGAGCGAAAGTGAATGTCTGCGAAATAAGAAGGCAGCTCGCAACATACGTCACAATTTCGATACTATCGGTTATTTTTTGGCGATCGTTTCATGCCCATGTAACGCATTTGCATTTGGGGGGCGGCTGATTTTCGATAAAAAAGTCGATATATCTTCGTTATGTGATCATGGATTTTAATGAGACTTGTATCATTCTTCATGGTATTATTAGGTCTATATCGTCAGCTAAAAAAAATCCTGGGGTGGACTTTCCCTTTAAGGGTAAGACCAGATAACATTATAAAAAAGATATATCCTTCCACTCTCCCATATCCAAGTTTTGGGCTGATTATTGCCGACCCACCGCAGCAAGGCCATTCAGATTTTCGTACGAGCGCGAAGCGCCCTCTAGTGTCCCATGAATGTGCCTAATCTAGGCTAGACCGAATTTTTCGTCTCTTTCGTTCGTTAGCCTCTTATTGGGGTAGGGTCGGCGGCTCTCTCTTTAGAGACCGAAACAGACCATCCCGCGCAAGCCTTTTATTAAGTCAAAGCAGACCGGGAGCCAAATATGTGAAAAAGCGGCTCCCGGTCCTTAATTTTTTTAGAGAACCGGGAGCCGTTTTCCAGGACCAGGAGCCGTTTCCAAAATGGATGAAAATATGTATTCTTTTAAATTATTTGTTAAACGTTACCTTTTATTTATACATACGGTAGTTTAATTTCTAGTTTATTTTTTGAGCACTCTAATATTAAATCACTCATACCTTGGATAAATCTGTCATATGTAGTTGTTGTAGTTCATGTTTAATACTATTTTCATGCCATTTTTTTAGTGCTTATAATACATCCACAGGGGCATCCAAATATATCAAAATTGTAAAGATTCACTATAAACCCAATTTTCAAAATTTCCCAAAACTTTGTATTACCTTTAAGAAAAACCATCTATAATGACAATGCAGAGCTGCCAACCTGTCACTTTCAAAAAACATATTATTCAGCTTGAAAAAGCATATTTTAGTTAAAAAAACAGATTTTGCCTGTTTAACGTGTTTGTTATTTAGACCTAGTGTCACTTAAAAAAAAAAAAAAAAAAGATTTGTTAAATATATTTACCTATTTTATCAGAAAAGTCCATTATTTAAAACATCACAGAATTTTAGTCAATGAGTACGAGGGCCGCTGAATCAAGGCAAGTCTGGAGTTGCAATCAACTTTGTACATAAAGTCAATGCATCAGCAGGTCCGGTGTTCTATTTTTCATTTGGCTTTTTGAAGATACCATTACATCCGAAGGGCATGCGACAGGCAACAAAACTGGCAACAAAATCGCTGATTTCTTGATTTTTAGCGCTTTTTTGATGAAACTGTTTCTTAAAACTGGGCTAAACCCCCGTGAGCTTTGGAAATATGGCTCCGATTCCGCATTTTTGACAGCAAAATTTGGCTTTTGGGATGGATTTTTGGAAGTTACATCGAGACTTTCTTGTACTGACACTGTGTGTGTAGTGCAGTACAGCACTGATGTCATTTGTGTGTGTATGCATGGCCTCTTTGAGTGGTGTACATCCCCTGTATTGTGTGCTCCGTACTCCGTCTCCGCTAGGAGTAGGAGATAGCGGCCGCTCGTATTTAGTGCTGCAATTGTTTCTGGGCGATTTTAATTAGGATTCTCATTATATAATGATTTGTTAGGGTTCATTCAGTCCACGTTTAACTCGTATCAAGTAAGTTTTTGTCACATTTGTGAACATTTAGTGCTAGACATGTGGAAGTTTATGAAACAGAAAATGTTAATTCTCCCAGACCGGGCGCCAGAAATAAAAATGGACCGGCGCCCGGTACTCATTTTCCCCGTCTTACCGGGCGCCAAAAGTCAGGGACCGTGGGGTAAAAATCGCCCGGCGCCCGGTTAATAAAAGGCTTGATCCCGCGAAATGTGTAGGGTTATGTGGGCAAATCAGCACACCAAACTTGCAAAACTTATCCCCGAATTACTCCTTGCACATGATGCATTTCCGATGCATTTATAGCCCTAAATTAGGTATATACTTAACTACTTCGGTTCCACTTACCAACTTGGTTGAAATATTCCGTTTAATGGTCCATTTTTAGGAAATTATGGGTCGAAATCGAAATCCATGATAAAAATCTTGCAGCGGTGGTTTAAACTCTCACTGCGCATAAGGTCATATAAATCTCATCCATTCTAGTCTACGCCGAAGGCAAAATGATTATAACGGAAAAACTGTGCACGAGCTACGAGTATTTTCACCACTGACAAAAACAATTGTGTGCATGCTAATATTATGTTGCTGTTCTAATAATGCGACGGAAAAGACAGTTACTGCTTTCAAAAAAATTAAAAATCTATTTAATTAAATAAAGATGCTTTAAAAAATAAATGGATATCGTTTCAGTTGACGGTAGGTCTTTTTATCGCTCTAAAATTGAGGCTGCAAGAAAGGAATCATGCTTCGTGGTTACAGAGTGCGTCCAGAAACGGAAGTCGAAATATGACCCACTGAACTGAAGACTGAGCAAGTTACAAAAGTACCACACACAAGACTAAAATGTTGATCAGACTACTTCAATTAAAACGTAATACTAATAGGCATTAATTTAATTGTTTAAAATATGCCCTCAACTAACCCTGTAAGTTGGGGCTCTGATGGGATCGGAAGATCGGAGCGACACCCTCGCACCTATGATCGGTATCGGATAGGAAGATCGACCAAAAAATTTTTTTTTTTTTTTTTTTAATGACAAAAATTTTCAAGTTTTTGGCTATCAAATGCTCAAAAAAAAAATGGCTGGGATTATTTTGTCATTTGGAGTTGTTGTAGACCATGTTTGTTGATATTTAGTGCCTTTTCATGACTTTGAAATTAATAATATTGGTCCAAGAGCAGAGGCAAAACATGCGGGCCGCCATCTTGAATTATAATGTAGGCATGCATTATAATCCAAGATGGCGGCCCGCATGTTTTGCCTCTTCTCTTAAACAAGACCAAATAACCAATGTTTTATCTCTTTATTTGAAAAATGAGATTTCCATATATTTTGTACACAAATCACAAAAATGAGCGATTTTTGGGCTGAGATGCAAAGACAAAAGGACACGTGACTTTATAATGGTAGGTCCGATTTTCGAAAAATTTCTTTCGAAAGATGCGCAAGACTCTAAAAAAAAAAAGTCACAAAATTTCAGTGCAAGATTTTCTTGCGTTAAAAAATTATCGTGAAAAATGTTGAGGGGGGGGGGGGCTTCTAAAGCCCCCCCCCCCCCCCGGGCTAGATAGGGTTAAGGCCTGTATCTCTGTAAATATTTATCGATATTTTTCCAAATTTTGATATGTTCTAGCTGAGACAATTCTTTACAAATATAGCCACCACAATTTTTCATTTCGACAAAGGTATCATGGCGTATTTTTGCGTTTAAAGGAGGCATGTCAATTTTTCACATTTTGCATACATGTATTCTCTATAGGACATTTTTCCTCAAAACTGGATTCTACATTCCCGTCTTTCGCGAGCAATATCTCGTCGTTTTAGCTTTGTTTTTGCTGAGCTTTGAGTATGTTGTAGCTGAGACAATGAGCTATCACAAGTGTGCCCTTTATTTTTCGATCAGATGCTGGGATCATGCTCATATTTCAATTGCAAAGTGGGATTTGAGAATTCCATTTTCCGTTTACGTGTAATCGCTACGGGAAATGTTTTGGTATATCGGTAACACACTTGACTTCTGACCTCGAGACCACTGGTTAGAGTCCGGGAGACTCCAACAATTTTTTTCTTCACTTTTTTTTCTTCTTTTTGACCTTTCACTGTACCGTCTCCTTTGAATAGTAAAACACATAGAATCGCAAATAATGTAAAACACAACCATATTTACTTTATTATTACCCTATTATCACTTGATCCATTACTTTTTGCATGTAATCCCTATGGGAGATTACTTTTTTTTGTTGAAGAAGGTTGGCCTCTCTGATGATGATGATGATGATGATGATGATGATGATGATGATGATGATCTTCATTAACATTATCATTAATATCATCATCTAACATAATTATCATCACCATTACTATCATGATCACCATCATCATCATCATCAGCATCATGTTAATCATCAGCATCATGTTCATCATCATCATCATCATTGTTTACATGTCTATATAACTTCTCCCTTTCTCTATATAGTAAATATTCAAATCTATCATAAGATTGAAGACAGACCACCTTACCAGTCAGACCGCAGCGTGCGCGATAATGAGGCTGTGCGGCAATTTTTATTCAGATTCCCGTTCGGTGAAAAGCTCGCTTACAACGCTCTCGTAAAACACGAGACCAACCACGGGATTTTGGTAGCATCATTTTGTCGCCCTCGTATGGCTTACAGTGCAATTCATCATGGCGGAATCGTGGGGTAAGTCAATCTCTGAAATTTTCGCTGTTCTTTGACACCAAATTTGCCCAAATTAGTTAGATTTTGCGCTTACTTTTATCGCAAACAAAAAGAGCGTTTTTTAGTCCTCGGAAATTAACTACTCATTACATAGTGTCGTATTTTGCTTGTTCCTGACTGGTATTGATAATATTATTTCGAATTTTTGCATCCTACGTCGTCTTTGATAACCAGTCCATCGTTTGATGTTGAAAACACGTAGATGCAAGTAATGTTTGAATAAGAAATATGCCCAAATTATTGGACTATATTTTGGCAATCTACCGGAAGTAGACGGAAAATGATTCGAAACCGCGGGGAATTGCTATGGCTACGGCCTTTTAGTCAGGAATGGCGGGGTTTCTTGTGTGTCGCTGTGCCATTGTGTGGCGCATACAGCAGGAATTTATGTAGTCCCATGTGTATATATTTTTGTCAGCTTTTTAGTTTTTGTTGTCGCAAATCGACAGCAATGTAAATAAATCGACTGCTCATTAGTCATTGCTATTCATTATAAATCTAGATCAAATGATATGTTTTAAATGTATATTTACACGGGTTTAAACATGTTTAGACAAGTAATGAAGGGGTTTGGTAACTGATCAAATTGTTTTGTACTGGAATCCTGAGCTGAGCGAGTGAGCTGAGCTGAGCTCAGTGAGCTGGATATTAAAATGACAAATTACTTAAACTAAAGGATAATTAATTATATTAATTTGGGATTCTCAAACTTTGGTTCTGCCTTCTGCTCAACTCAAACCTTACAGCCAGCCACAGAAATAAGCAGCATTTCCTTGTGCGAGTTGTAGACCTATGATTATGAACAGAGCAGAATTAAAACAAAAAGCCAAAGGTAAACACTTACATTTTAGAACTTGTGCACATCTTGAAAAATGAAGGGAAAACTTCATGAATCTGACACCTGTAATTTGTTTTCATTTAAAAAAATAAATTTGAAAGCAAGCCAGTTTTGTCTACCATAAATGGCTAGCTACTTTGATAAGATCTTTTCAAATCCCCATACATTGAACTAAGACATTTTAATTATTCTTCTTATCATTTGTTGTTGTTTTTCTGACAGACGCACTCAACCATCGAAGCTTGCGGGACATTGACAGACATCACACATCAGTCTCCATTGCATTCCTGGATCAACATTTGCTGGACTCCATGCCTTTGTTCGTTTTAATGGTTATTTATTTGAAGACTCAACCGCAGTTTTGCTTCACGTTGGAACAAACAATCTTGAACGGGGAGTTTGGGAGAAGGACGAGAAGGATTTTGTTCAGTTTATTCCTTTCAATAAAACAAAAATCTCTGATACTTCCAAAGTTCCAAGGTGGGATTCCGGAGCTTCACACGAACAAAGCATTTATTATATTAATAGAAAACTGACTGAACTGTCACCTTTATACAATTTAACAATACTTAACTCTAATAATACTTTTATTCTCAGCGACACATTTTATGCGTGTGATGGTCTCAACATAAATGTCAAAGTCAGTTTATAAATAAAATATAAATATTAGAAAATGCAAATTTTATTCGTAGTCCTATCGCATTTATTATTTGTAGTAGTGTTAAATAATACATTTTTTTGTCCATTTACTAGGCTATTCAGAAGAAACCAGACCTGGTTTTCTTTTGGGTTAGTTGGCATGAATTTTGATTAAGAAATGTGAATTAAACAGACCTGTTAAATAATAGCCCCCCCCCCCCCCCCCCACAAAAGAAAAAATCTTTTAAAAGATATTTTGCAGATTTGTATTTCATCCAGAAATAGTACCTACACAGGGTAAACATAATATAAATAGTCAAGCATTGACATATTTTGATATGTTGGTGATGATGGTGGTGATGGCGACGGTGGAGATGATGGCTATGGTGATGATAATGATGACGGTGATTATGATGATGGCAGTGGTGATGATGTCGGTGGTGATGGCGATCATGATGGATATGGTGATGATGATAATGATGACGGTGATTATGATGGCTATGGTGATGATGGTGATGATGATAATGATGACAGTGATCATGATGACGATGATTATCTTGATGGTAATGCTGATGGTGGTGATGATGAGGGTGATTATGATGGCAATGCTGGTCGTTAACGTGATGGTGATGATGGCAATTAATGGCGATGTAGGTGGTGCATGGTGATGATCATGATGACGGTGATTATGATGATGATTGTGATGCAATGCTAATGGTGGTGATGATGATGTAGGTGGTGACGGCGATGATGGCCATGGTGATGATGATAATGATTGTGATGGCGATGACGATTGTGATTGTGATAATGATGTTGAAGATGAAAATTAGAATTCTACAAGTTTTATTTGAGCCCTTCAGCTCACCGCACACTTATATTTCTATCCAAGGGTCATATTACACACAAACCCGAAAATAAATTTCCAGATATATATATATTCCGCGGGTCACTTTAAAACAAAATCAAACAGAAAAGAGAATAAGGGAAAGAATTTTGTAATATTTTATTTCCAGGAATACACATGAACTGGAGTAACGCAATTGACAAAAGAATTATGAAATAAAATATTACCATCATCGAATGTCTGGGAATTACCAAAAGAAATTCCTGTTTAAGGCTCTTCTAATTAGCCCATGGTTTACAAATATAAAAACACATTTCAGAACTTTTACAACCATGAAATTAATAGCATGGGAACAATCATATTTTCAATTTTCGATAACATTGCCCCCCCCCCCCCTGAAAGTTTGTATTTACACAAACATACATTTCATAACGAATAATGTGTCTTCTTTGTTAAAATGATATCAAAGCCTGGCCAAAAATAGCCTTTATAGACACTTAAATCCCCTCTTCTGTCCCTAGAGCTGGAATTCTATATTGTACTTGTGTGCGTATCCGTATCCAACTTTGTACTTTCCGTTCACTTCTATAATTATGTAGCGCATGAATATCGTACACAATAATAAGTATGTGGGGCAATACAAAAGCCTCTACGACCGGGGGTTACGCACACGAGAGTAATTCATGAATATCCCTAATCTCCGTCTATTTTCCGTGCGTGTTCACGTATAGCGCGCAGACTGGTTGGACCGCGAATCGACGCAAAGCTATATATAACGTGGTATCCCCCGGTTGATCTCGATGCGAAACGCTCGTCGATCGGCCATGTCTTATTTTCCGCCGGAGTCTATTATGCATCAGCTACTACTTTGCTTGTTCCTGACTGGTATTGAGACAGAAATTGACAGGAAGTATAATATTATGTTAGGAAAATATCTACATTATGTGGTAAGCCAAAATTCAGCGAGATGCACCCCCGATAAAAATGGTTATTTAACGTGTATATCCGACTCTTCAAATATTTTTTTTTGCAAGTTTTTTTTGGTGTTTTTTTCACATTTTGAAACTTCACTCACTATTTATTGAATAGTACATTATAATGTTTATAGTTCTGGCTCAATATTCATGACGAATTCAATGTCATTAAATGAATCCTGAGCATAGCAGAAAGATGAGAACTGTGCCATGTTTTTGCTTATTACGTATTCATGAGGAGCAAATTCGTGCATACGATATGAATAAATGGAAGCGAATTCGCGCACGCTGCGGTCTGACTGTTACTAATTTGTCAAAGTGACGAATTAAAATCTAGTTTTTTTTTCTTCTTCTTCTCCCCCCTCCAGGATAAAAGCCCTAATACCCCGCACAATGGCTGATCATACTCATGATGAAGAATTCCAATCGGTGGAATCTGGAGCGGCCAAGGATTACCCACAGCAGTGCTCTGCCCTTCGTAAGAATGGTTTTGTTCTCATCAAATCTCGTCCCTGCAAAATTGTAGAAATGTCCACTTCTAAGACAGGAAAGCATGGTCATGCTAAGGTAAACAAAGAATAGAAATACTTGAGCTATAATCTCGTCAGATTGAAGACAAATGTATTTGTGAGGATTGTATCACTTTGTATGACCCATTTTGCCTCACCAATACACCACAAAACAATGTGAATTGATTCTCTTACTTATAAGAAAAACTACATGTACCGTAAATAACGTTGTATAAACCGCCCTCGTGTATTAACCGCACCCCTCTTTTTCGCCCTTAAAAACAAAAAAACAAAAAAAATTTGCCGAGATTTTTTTTGTGTGTGTGTAAGATCATTAAAAAACAGTAGGGACCTAGGATAGAACCTTGTGGTACACCATGTAATAGAAGAAAAATTGGAGGAATTATTATTATAAACTACATATTGAGATCTATCAGAAAGATTACTTTCAAACCAAGATGACAGACAAATTTGAGTGTTGTTCTAGTTTCCGAGTGGTGAGTCAACACACCGATTACCGAGCTGGGAGACATTGCCAGGCATAGCGCCAGGTGGAGGGGCATAAATTGAAACTTTAAAAAAATTTTTTTTTTTTTTTTTTTTTTTTTGGTGTACCGTGTATAAACCGCACCCCCGACTTTGAAATGTTTTCGGCGTCAAAAAAGTGCGGTTTATACACCGTTATATACGGTACCTTGTTTTTATAGTTCACATAGAGATTACGTACTGATGAATTCACCTGTCAATAGTCTGTTTTCACCAAATGTAATTGTTTTATAAGTGATATTTTCAAATGTATATGTTCACTGCCGGTTTAAACCTATCTAGCCCACCCCCCCCCCCCCCCCCCCTCTACACTTTTCGCGATAATGTTTTAACGCAAAAGAATCTCATTTTCGTGATTTGTGTACAAAAAATATAGGAATCTCATTTTTTTAAAGAGATTAAACATTGGTTATTTGGTCTTGTTTATTGTTTAGGTGTTTATTTTGGGGTTCATTATAGTTAGAATTAAAATATAACAACGAAAACAATAAAATACATAAATTTAAAAAAAATAAAGAAATTATCAAATCAATAGAAAACTTTAGGAATAATCTGGCTCTTCCAATTTCTTTTGTTTTATTATTATCCCAAATGGTCTAAAGAATATATGTAGTGAAAACTAATGTTTAAATATGAAGGAAATATGATTTATGGGTAAAAATGTGAATGTTATTACCTTATTTGCATAAATTACCATAGTAATCTATTCACTTTACTTGACATGCATGCAAATTTTTGCGGCGATCGACTGTTTTACGGCCGAAATCATAGAGGGGAGGGGGGTTATGCAGTTTCAAAATAGCCCTGGCTAGATAGGGTTAGAGGGGATTTTTACTAGATATTGAAGGGAGAAAAAAAAGATAAGGGAAAGTTTAAAGAATATTTTAAGAAAAAAACGATTTTAACCCTATTTAGCCCGGGCTATTTTGAAACTGTATAGCCCGGGGGGGGGGCTTCTCAGGCCCCCCCCTATGATCTCGGCCGTGAAACGCCCGATCGCCGCGAAAATTTGCATACATGTCAAGTGAAGTGTATAGAATACTATGGTAATTTCAATTTTTTTGAAAAATTCACTCATTTGCATATTTATGGTAATTTATGCAGATAAGGTCATTAAATTCACATTTTTGCCCATAAATCAGACATTATTCATATTTAAGCATTCTTTCTCACTACATATATTTGTTAGACCATTTGGAATAATAATACAACACAAAAATTTGAAAAACCAGGGTTATTCCTTATGTTATCTATTGTTTTGATAATTTCTTATGTATTTCTTTGTTTTTTTAACTTATGTATTTTATTGTTTTTGTTGTTTTATTTCATTTCCAACTATAATTCAACTATTTTGACCCCAAAATAAACACCTAAAATCTAAACAAGACCAAATAACCAATGTTTTACCTCTTTATTTGAAAAATGAGATTTCCATATGTTTTGTACACAAATCACAAAAATGAGCGATTTTCGGGCTGACATGCAAAGACAAAAGGACACGTGACTTTGTAATGGTAGGTCCGATTTTCGAAAAATTTCTTTCAAAAGTTGCGCAAGACTCGAAAGAAAAAAGTCACAAAATTTCAGTGCAAGATTTTCTTGCGTTAAAAAATTATCGCGAAAAATGTCGAGGGGGGGGCTTCTCAAGCCCCCCCCCCGGGCTAAATAGGGTTAAAGGTGTAGTCTGTCAAACACTCATTTCGTACATCTTTTCTGTTTGCTTGTACTTAAATTTTGATGAATTTCCATTTTCTTGGTTTGGAGTGGTAGATGTATCACATAAAGGGATTGTGTAATTAATCAGTACATGTACATGTACCTGTACCTATACATATTCTATAGGGAAAATGGAAATGTTTTCATTTTTATGTACAGAGAGAATGGGAAATGTCCTCATAAGGTACATCACTGAGTTGCCACTTTGCATGTTGATCAGTGACACCTTTAGAAAATAAATTTTTTAAAGTACATGTCGTTTAGCTGGAGCATATATTGGACAACATCTCCAACCTTTTCAATTCTTTTTTTATCTTACTTCCAATTTCCCATACAGGTTCATCTTGTTGCTTTGGACATATTCACTTCAAAAAAATATGAAGATATTTGCCCATCCACCCATAACATGAACGTTCCTCACGTACTACGCAAGGATTTGCAGGTGAGTAATAAGCATCTAGTCCTGGGGGGGTGTTTCACAAAACTTGTCATCAGTGACGAATGGCAGTTGTTGTTATAAGCTACTGAAATTGTTACTTTTGATTTGTCACTGATATTTGTCATTTGTCGTTGAATAAAGGCTTTGTGAAACGGGTCCCTGGTCAGACCTCATTGATAATGTTAAACGCTAATCTTGAGCTCTGGTATGGGTATCGCATGTCGAGAGAGCACGGCTATAATTCATTTTGGATTGTTTATCCTGCAGTAGATTGATTGTTTGAATCATTAAAAGAAAAACAAACTTACAAAAATTTGCTGGAACTTCAATAAAACGAAATAAATCTCATTTGCACATAGTAACCTGTGTTAAGCACATGGTAACGGGCCTACTTAACTTTCTATGCTCATTAGCCTGCTCATCCCCTATACACTTTCAGAGGTACCAACCAGTATGATTTTATCGTATTTAGTTCGATAAAAAAAGTGAAATACGATAAAAGGATATCGCCTCTTAAAAATGTGACTTTTCATCTTTCAACAAAAATGTTGATTTATTTAAATATCTGACACTTGTTTTTCTTCTAATTGGTTTATAATGTTAGTTAAAGGTATTACAAAGTTTTTGTCAATTTTGAAAATTGGCTGGATAGTGATTCTTTACAATTTTGATATATTTGGATGCCTCTATGGATGTATTATAAGCACTCAAAAAATTAGCCTCTAAAAAACTTCTGCTTTTGAGAAAACTTGAATATAAAAATTTACCGGTGCTCCCAGTAAATTTTGATAAATTTCAAATAGCGCCTACGGCCATTCGATGGTAGCTGCGACCATGAAAATCTCAGAATATGCAGTTGTGATATTTATATTCTAAACGGTAATAGCAAATCGGTCGATTTTAGTCAAATAACATTGTTTTATAGCTAAATTAATATCTTGACATTGAGAGGGCGCTATACAATATAAAGAGTTTATTATTTACAATTTCATCACTTTAGACACGATTTCGACCGCGACAACGATCACTGAATATTGTAGGATCGCATATGCTTCCAATATGTTCATTTGCACCAAATTCATGACCCCATGCCAAAACTTTGTATTACCTTTAACAGGAAAGTGGCTCATATTTCCATGAGGATAATGCAAGTCTATACAGAAATTATTTTCTCACTTTTACTTCTGGCTTGATCTGATAAGATTTTGGGTCAATTTCTGAAACTCTAGATATCACCCTTGTTTTCACAACACGTCAACAACTTCTTGAAGTATGAGCTTCAACTATAGAGTACCGAAGCTGTGACGTCATAAAAATCTATTTTTAGAATTTCTCAATTTTTTCTTCATATTCCGAAAGAACATCAAAAATAATGTCCAAATGTCGAAAACCAATTGAATATGTTAAGTATTGGCTGAGATATGACCATCTGAATAAATATACTCCCCATAGGAACTCAGTGTTTATATGCTCTGGCTCCTAGGTTAGGAGCCAGAGCATATAACACTGAGTTCCCATAGGACATATATTAATTCAGATGGTCATATCTCAGCCAATACTTAACATATTCAATTGGTTTTTCGACATTATTTTTGATGTTCTTTCGGAATATGAAGACAAAATTGAGAAATTCTAAAAATAGAGTTTTGATGACGTCACACTTCACCACTCTATAGGAAGATGATCCAATTACATTTTGGATCAAGTAGGTCAATATCATAGTCGTCAGTTGACATTTGATTGTAGACTTTTTGTTTTTATTGTGATATGCCACAAATAATTCCATCCATTTCCTTTACTTAATTTAGGGCAGAGGCATATAGTAGACACATTCGCATTTGTCTTGTTTATCATTACCAGATCTTGATTATCTTTGTATGTTTTATTTCTGTGTGCTTTCTCATTGCTACCATAGTTTGTGGATATAGAGGATGGTTATCTATGCCTAATGGATGAGGGTGGAACAGTGCGAAGTGATATTAAACTCCCTGATAATGATATCGGCAAAGAAATTCAAAAGAAGCACGACAATGGTGAAGAATTTAGTGTGAGTATATTATCGTCAATTTTGTATGCGGTTGCCTATGGGTGATTCTGCATTGGAAAGAGATATGATGCTTTGACAAGATACTTAAGCCTTTTGTTAGTAATCCTACGAATATACAGTGATTTCAGGTTTTGGTTCAGGGCCATTGTAATGTACCATCAGATTGAGCTGTAAACCCATAATCAAATCGGAAACCTATTTGATCCGAGCTTAAAAATAACAAAACAACCAAAAGATTGGAAAGATTGTTCTATTAATGTTTTTTTTGTGTGGATATATATTAGTTGCATGCAAGAATGGTTTTGATTTTAGGATACGCAGTGAGAAATGTACTTACCTATATATTTTAGCATTGAAAACTTGACATAAAGTTGTAACTTGTAAAAATTAATTCCCTTTTTAAGTATAACAAATTATAAAGTTGTTATTCTATAGAAATGCTTGAGAAGATAAAATTGTTTTATTAAGGAACTAATAATTTGCTTTATTCAACCAGTTATGATCTACAGATATGTGTCAAACAACTTCCTATCACATAGTTCACAAATATGAGACCATTGGAGGTCCATTTTGACCAAAAGATGTTAACAAATCAAAAATATTTAGAAAAGTTACCTTGTTTGCATAATTGACAAGCATGAAGTTTTAAAAAAGATTGTAGTTTTTATAAAGTAACTTTGGATTCTTTTGTTATATCTAGAGTAATGATTGCTCCCCCCCCCCCTCCCCCACCCCCAAATCTTCATAACATCTCGGCTAAGTCTGTTCAGCGATAGGTTAATAATCTTTTTATACCTTTGAAAGTCTAAAATTTGTGTTAAAGGTAAAGACCAGTAATGGTCATGCGATTGCATTGTGAAAGAAACGTTGTGGAATCGATCAGAAAAGGTTGATCATCTAGCATCTAGCATCTGCAAGGTTCTGGAATCATCAAAATGATAAGAAATTTGGCCCATTCTTCGTAAAGTTACAATCACTATACACAGAAAGATGTATATGGGACTACCCTATCTCTCTCACCAGACCATGAGAGAAATAAGTTTACCAAATATATGAATTAGTAGGCGGTTTCCCGGCAAATTTGTTATCATCATGTACTAGTCAAAACATATTCTTTCACATGATTGGTAATGAGAGCTTCCATTTCATTTTTTGAAATTGGGGCGTTGCCAATACTGGTCTTTACCTTTAAAGTAGAGGCAAAACGTGCCGACCACCAGTTTTGGATTATATACTGATAGCCTTAATACTGCTGTTCCACTTTGAAGTCCATCTTTATGTTCAGCAGAGCAGCGTACACACAAGAACTAGTTCAAACAACATCATTTTAAGCGCCAATACCAATGCATGGCAGAAGCATGATATGCCATAGCCTTATCACTCACTGGCACCGACACAATAATAGAAACCATAGGGTTAGGGATTATCACATGTAGATGAAATAATGAATGAATGAATGCATAAATTTCCTTGGTTGGACTTGATTTAAAATGTGTTGTTTTCTTTTTCTGTGTTCACAGTGCACTGTCCTGTCAGCAATGGGTGAAGAAGCCGTCGTGGCAACCAAGGTCTTGTCCACTTAGAACAGCTATTGGATATCATGTGACCACAGGGCAGCCAATCAGTGGCCAATCAGTCAGCACCGCCTAGCTTGTGCACAGGCTCATCCAAAGTTGTACAACTTTTTTCTCTCTTTTTTTTTTTCTTTCTAATTTTCTCCATTGTCCAGAAACCGGTCCACTCATGGAATCATTGAACATTCACAAACTTCAGGGGGAAAAAAAGAAACATGTTGTCAGAATCTCCCATAGAAGTTCTAGGTCAAGATTTTCTTCATTTTCACAGAAATAATTCATATTTTCTCAGACAGAAAATCTGTGATCAACATTAGGCTTTATTTAGTCTGTTATTAATGTTAAAGATTGTCATCTGTAAGCATTCGTGTACTGGTATCTGAAGACTAAACACACATTCTATTTGCTTAATTTGACCCCAGTCAGTCTTTGCTGCTGTGCATGATGTTATCTCCAGCAGAGATAGATTGAACCATTGGGTCGTCGTGCAGTGATAACAATTTGTAAATGCATTCTAAAAACTAAAAACAGAAGTTGATCAGAATCATCTTCTGGTCGAGAACACTCTATGAAAGGTTTATGACGTGTTTATTGTCCGCTAAGAACCAGAAGGCAGTTTGCTCAAATGGCATTTCGCTTTGGTAATACCCTTCTGGCTTTTAGGAGACGAGTTCTTAACCCATTCCTTGAAAAGAAGACTTAGATGGTAATAAATAGTGAGTAATATTTAATGGGGATTGGGGTTTTAGGCATATGAAGACTTCCACCAAAACAACAATTGATATTATTTTAAAAGAGTGATTTTTATGATTCTAAATAACACGCCACAAATTTATCAAAGAATTATTATTATAATTATGCTGGAACCTTGTGATAAAGGAAATATATTTGGCCCACTTCTTTGGTATTTTTTAAATTTTTTAATATTTTTTAAACCCTGATGTAACGAATTTCAATATAACAAAGCAATGTGCTTAGTCCCAAAGAGTTTGTTATGACGAGGTTCCACTGTAATTTTTTATTTTATTTTAAATTGTTATTTCTATTCCTCGGGTATTTCTCTCTACAGAGAATATGTGAAAAGAAAAAAACTATTGTACATTCTTTTTTTCTCTTTGTCTCCCTCTGTTTTCCCCCCAGATTTTGTTTTTGTCCTAAAGATTATGTATGGATGGTGTTACCAATCATCCCAAGTTCTTGTTTCATGTTTTGTCAAATTGAAAAATAGTTTGATTGTGATCAATTACAATTGGAAATTGTGGGAATCGTGTTCAATGCATACAGTGGCTTTATTTTTTTTTTTCTCAAAGAGAAATATAAAAAAATATAAAATTATGAAAACTAGAATACTTGTGCTAAAAACTGGTGTGCCTAACCAGGCAAAATCCCAGACTTTATGCGATTGAAAACTCCACTTTTTGGTCTGAATTACAAAAATCCCCCCCCCCCCCCCCCTTAGCAAAAAAGAAAAAGTCAGAGCAGACATGACAATCAATAACCTGCTTTATCAATTTTTTCCTTTTAAAGCTGTATAGCCAAAGTGTATATTGGCAAGTATTTTTGTTGTTGGGTGGGGGGGGGGGGGGGGGGGGGGGGGGGGGGCAAACATTCTCTTAGCATAAAATGCTGTATCTTCCAAAGTAGTCTGATGAGGGCTTGTTTGTTTCTTTGAAGACAGTCTTGTGTTGATGTGTTCTGAAGTGAGTCAATCCTCTCAGGTGTATGTACATGTGAGAATAGATTGCCGTTTTTTTGAGACATTCTGTAGTTCGTTCCAAATCAATCAGTAGTGGCCGTTTTTGAGTCAATCAGTATTTGGTTCCGATTCAATCAGTGTAGTTTAGCCATGCATTAGGATGTACACATGTGTATTATTATACATATTCATGCCTGTAAGGGCAGAAGGATTATTGGTGTCGGTTTAACTATTTACACTTCATGTATATGGAATTATGAAAAGTCTTCAATTTATCGACTGTACGAGTAAGATGCTGCCAGTGCCCAGTTTAAAAACTAGTTGAAACGAATAACCCTAAGTAGATTCAGTGTATATAACCTGTAGACTGCATGCAAACAGATTTGAAATAGGTTATTGCCGGAAAATATTAACTATTTAGCATGATCAAAAGCAAAATTTAGGACAGCCGTATACAGAGGGTATGTATTTTTATTATGATCGTACAGCCTTTTTGTAATCATGTTTCTGGCTTCTCATATGGAACGGTGTAACGTTCCAAATTTAACACGTTTATTTATGTCACAAAAAAGATTGCTTGTAATGGGCAGATGTATACCACATGTATGTTTTGACAAATTATCATTCTATGTAATTCAATACTACTTGTATTTGATACACCGCTTTTAGATTAAATTTGTTCAAATTCAACGTAAAGAAATTGTTCTCTTTTCTCTGTTTTGTGTAAATGTTGTATTGACTCGTAACGTTACTGGCATTATTTGGGATTTAGATTGTTATTGCACCTGTATCAACACATTGCCTTGCAATTATAATTAAGGTTGCACACTAAACCTTCAAGAATCATGTTAAATGTACCTCTCCATCTGTTAACAGCCAGGAGGTCTCGCAGGCTCTAATCTACACGGACAATGTGATTACAGAACTCGTGGAGGGTATCAACATTTTGAAGGCATGTGAAGATTCAGATCTCTGTTAGTCAAAACACACATTTGAAAGAAACTTGACAACTCTTGACAATACTATTGATAATAATCTGGGTGTTATGTAGTCCCTTTGTAATAAGGTACAGTGGAACCTTGGTATAACGAAGTATGAACACTGTTCTAAAATCATTTGAATAATTTGAACGTTTAATAAGTTTGTTAATTTTTAATTTTTTTTTAAATCTTTTTATTTGTAAATTATGTACAATTCAACACTAACGTTGTGACGCAGGGTTTTCTTTTTGATAAACGCCATTTTAAATTGAGCTACCTTTAAACTGAATTGAAACAAAATGCAGTCATAACAAGGTAGACTTTCCAGGCTTGGTTCATTGTTTGTATTCTAATGCGATAAGCCCTGTTGAACAAGGTTTTAAGGGATTTTGTTATAGCAAGGTTTTGCTGTATGTGTTTGTGTCCACTTTCATCCAGATGTGATGCCCAACAATGGATAGAAACATTTCTCTCCAAATTTAATACCATGTTAGTTGCTTTAAAAATAAAAACTTGTTGACCCATTCTGTATCAGTGTGGCGTTTAACAAGGCGGTCGTAAGTACAAGTTTGCTGACGACCCATTGAAAGGCGTGTAGGGATTTATTCCTTGAAATGCTAGAGCGCCGTATGGCAGCCGTGCTAAGGCCAGGGTAATAATCGGGAGCGCCAGGAGGGTCAAATCTGACTGACATGAGCGCTATAGAAGAACCCACTATTATTATTATTATTATCAAAATTAACACGCGGTACACAGGTGTTATATTAATACCTGAACACTCCTTATCAATGGACAGGTGTTATATTAATACATGAACACTCCTTATCAATGGCATGTAAACTTGTACTTGTGGCAGCTTTGTAAAATACTGCCATGTCTGTCCATACAGTGTTGGTTGCCATGTCTGTCCATAAAGTGTTGGTTACCATGTCTGTCCATACAGTGTTGGTTGCCATGTCTGTCCATACAGTGTCTGTTCCTATTCCCCTGTTGATCACAGACGGACAATCATACATGGTTGTACCTGGTATTAGATTAGTCTTCATACGTGTATGTATTTGTTTTAGAATTCACCATTTGAAGAATATATTAGTACAATTGAGAAATTAATAAAATACAACAGTAGCGTTCAAATTTGTAGAAATAGTGTGCTTTATGTACCGACAACAGTCTGTGTAGGGTAAAGACTTCATCGTACACTTGTACAAACTAGTGTTGCATATTCTTAGATAAAGGTATACATAATACATGTATCTATAGATCTGAACTAATCGCTGCAGGAAATTTAAGTTAAAATGCAAGAGAGCAATATAAACTTATCAGTCATGTGTTAATGAATGTTTTGAACATGGATGACTGAATCATGAGGATTTCTTATATCTGTTATAACATTGGGAAAAGCCTGGTTGATTCTTTTTCTATTTGGAGTTTTATGAAATCTTTTCTTCTCCATCCAGCTAAACCAATGTAAATTGTTGGCTCTCGAACAAGGCCCGATTGAGCAATGACGGAAAATGACCAAATAACAATGTACACGATTGCAAATACTTTCGAGAAATGAACTAAAAGGCGATTCCGCTACTATGTCATATCCCCGAGAAGTGAGAAATCCTGTTTGGATTTAACAGGCGATGCGTCATTGTAATGTACTGTTTTTTTTCGCTTACTTTAGTTGGTGATGGACAAACGCCTTGCGTTGATTTCTTGAAAGTCTTTACAACCATATTTCAAGGAGAGTTGCCTCATGACCCAATATATAATACATTTAGTCAAGTGTCTTATGCTGGTTACAAATCATTTTCAGAATGTTGCTATTCGACTCATGGCCGTTACTGTCGTCAAGAATTATGTTGATTAACAGAGTCGGTATAAAGGGAAATGGAGCAAAAGTCTAAGTAAAACGAGTGTTCACTATCTTTATTTCTGTCAGTGAACTCATGTTTAATATCCAATTTCGTTATTTTGCCTATTGTAATAATAATAATAATAATAATGATAACAATAATAATATTGATGATGGTGATGATGATGATGATGATGATAATGATGACGATAATAATGATACCATCCTCAGTATTAACATTATAATTAATATTATTTGCAGTAGAAGTATTTGGTCTCACCTTTACCTGGGAGGTGAAAAACAAACTGAATCACTCTAAAAACCTCTTTGGTTTCTCCTAGCTGGGGGGTGTTTCACAAAGCTGTGCGTAAAGTTACCCATGACTTTACAAATGAATTGATTATGAAGAGCTAAATGGGATTCTCAAATCATTTAAATTGCATAAGCTAAAGCTAAAATATGCAGATGTAGATTAACCTTATCATTATTAACAAACATTCTAATGCAAAGTGTATTTTTGGCTACAATTGAGATCATGGGAAATACAGTCACACTTTGTTAAAATATCAGGCAAAACATTGGGCATCCCCTTTTGCGCTTCATATTAATATCATTTGTGAAGTCATTCGTAACTTTACGCACAGCTTTATGAAACACCCCCCTGGTATGAATAATATGGGATGTGCAAGTGAACCATTGCACCGGGGGTTTCCCCCTACTCTCATACGAATAGTGCACTGGGGTGACTCTCTTCTATAACATGGGGCCTCAACTATTGACAACAACTTTAACCCTGATAAGGATTTGATAGCCCCCCCCCCCCCCCCTCCCCCACACTCTTGCCTGCCCCCACAAATCCCTACAAAATGAATTAATAGTTGTAGCTGGACTCTTCTCCAAGTTAGTGTAGAGGCATCCGGAGGGGTTTGAACAATCGAAATACCCAAACTGAATGACATTAAACAATTTTCATGTCTCAATAGAATTACATATTTGGAAGTCGAATGCAAATCGATCATGGTTAATGCAAAATGCATCATCCCTACCTTTTCGTTTGGGATAGCGCCATCTAGCGATAGAACTGAGGTGCCTGCCTTGGCAAGGCGTCTTCCATTTTCTTTACTTTATGATATTATAATCAGGTGGGCTGTATATAATACGGACCATCTTATGTTTTCGTTGAAATTGCCTTTATTTATTTATTCTTTTTTTTCCCCTTTGTCTGTATGTATTTGAAATCTCTTCAGCGGAAAGTAGCAACTATGTGATGTACCCTTCGAGGATCTGTTTTTTCGGCTTGGTATTGAACATTTCATCGATTTCAATGTTCATGCTTGTCGTTGCTATCCTGCTATAAATATATTAAATGTGCGCGTATAATCAAATATTTTCATTAGACATGTTAGAGAAAAGAGCAATTTTCGTGCATTCGAAAGAGAGAAGAAAAGTGAATACAAAGATCAGAAAACTGGTCACAATTTCTTGTTTCTCTTATTGAGCTGAATTTTCAATTAATCTGCCTCAGGGCCAAACACAAAACATAGAAATCCATAAATTGACGCACTATACAGTCAATTGAATTTCGATGACGTAACATACCTATGACATATTGTCTTCTTGGCCATTTCTGTTGACTCTTTTCTTTTTGGTTGTCCCTTCTTTTTCTTCATTCTCGCCTCCTTCTGTTTCCCCTCGATCTCTCTCCCCCTCCCCTCCCACCCCATCCTCTCTCTTTCTCCCCTCTCTCTCTCTCTCTCTTTCTCCCCTCTCTTTCTCTCTCTCTCTCTCTCTCTCTTTCCTCTCTCTGTGTCCCATCTCTCTCTATCTCTCTCTGTCCCATTTCTCTCTATCTCTCTTTCTCCTCTCTCTCTTTCTCTCTCAGTCTCACTTTCTCTCTCTCTTCCTCTTTGTCACTGTATCTGTCTTTCCATCTCTCTTCATGCCTATCTCTCTCACTTTCCCTCTCCCGTCTCTCTCTCTCTCTCTCTCTCTCTCTCTCTCTCTCTCTCTCGAACCTCTTTATCTCTCTGTTATCAATGCATGTCGGTCTGTTTCTTTAAAAAAAAAAAATCTTTTTACTTTTTACAGGCCTGTATTTCTCTTTGATAACAGCCAAAAGATAGCCCGCAAATTGGACGTAAAAGGATTGACGATCGTACTCGATGTCTATTTACATCAATAAATTTCTTTCCATTTAATTTTATTGTGTTCACGTCGAGTAAAAAATAGTTGACATTTCTGTATACAAAAAGGAATGTTCACATGACTTCGTGTTGCATAAAATAAACAAATTTTCAACAAAATAGTTTTATCAATCATCTGAAGCCCATCTTCCTGATAATGCATTGAGTATAAAATTGATAAAGTTCACAAATTCACAGTAAACATATTGAAACAGTGACAGGCATATTGAACAGTGACAAACATATTGAACTATGAAAAAACAAGGCAAGAAAATCAACATCGCTGTTCCCGATTTGCACAATTAAAATGCATAATACCATGTTCAGGTGACAAAATAATGATAATTTGAGCAGGCCAAGTGTATTCATGACTGCTGCGTAACTTCTTTGTAGTGACTTATACAATGATATTGAAACTGCCCAAGGGTTGATTATCGAAAGATTTTGGAGTTGTGTTCAAACTAATAATTAATATTAATTATTTCTAGATCTTGGATTGAAACTTGTCTTGATCAAATGAACAAACATAAATCATAAACTGGTAAAACTCTTTCTTATAAATGTCTTTAAATGATTATTCCATGTCTCTTTTTCTTTTAACATCATAATGACAGATATTCCATGCAGGCCATGCTGTCAATTTTCTATAGAAAAAAACAATACAGGTATCATTGTACAGATGATGGTTCATTCGCTTGACTCTGAATCCAAGGGTTGGGGGTTCGGATCCCAGCCCGATATGTAACGTCTTTTGGCAAGGCATTAATCCACATTTGCCACTTTCCACCCATGTGTAAATTGGCACCTGGTAATTACTGCGGGTACTCGCTTTCAGTACGTAGACACTCTCGGTTGGTGCGTCAAGGCTGCACACACCCCTGACGCAACAGTCCTACGTCAGGCACATGACGTCACACGTGAAACGGACATACTGGTGTGTAGAGTTTGTGCGGAATTACATCACCAGATCAATGACATATTGAGATACTAGTAATGACAAAGTCTAACGGTTTCTGTCATTATAATCTTTACCCAGTCGATCCCATGGTGGATGTGTTCAGATTGATCCCGTCTACTTGGAAAGTAGTATTATTGCTATCCGTCGTCCTGCGTCTCCATCCGCAGAGGATGCTCTTGTAACCTGCTCGGAATCTCTTGTTCATCACCCCATAGATGATGGGATTACAGCAACTGTTCAAGTACCCCAAGAGCAAGGTACCCATGTCTACAGGACGCGGAACTGCATTGTCGATTTTCGAGAAAACGCTCCAGAACATGGTGATACAAAATGGAAACCAGCACAGCACGAAGACAAAGATGACAACCAAGAAAGACTTGGTGAGTTTGAGCTCTTCCACTTTCCGTCGCTTCTCAGATTCGGATCGGTTTTTTCTTTCGTTGCTTTCTCCGCGCTAAGTCCGTGGAGACTGGAACAGCAAGACGTGCGAGAGAGCTCCTTTCTGTTGCTTCCTGAACCTTAGGACTCCCGTTAAGTTTGTTGCTGTTGTTGTCTTCGCCATCTTTAGGTGGTGATGTTGATCCGATGATGCTTGCCAGAGATGATTTTCTCTCTGGAACGATCCATTTGATTTCTCTTGGCTTAGGTCTAAGTGATCGGAGGCTACTCGTTTTTAAAGGAGTGCTATCTGCACTGTGAGACCTGTTCTGCTCCACGCTGCCAGGTCGCGAATCGTCCGAATCGGAATGGTCACTTTGAGACAAGTTCTTCTGCGACAAACTATTCTGTGACATTCCTACCGTGTTAGAACGTAGTAGATCGTTCAGTTGCGACCGCAGCATTTGCCGGGCATCGCCTCCATTTACCGCATCAACGGTTGGAGTAACCGAACCCTTTGACGGCGACCGAGTACCAATGTTGCCGTTGACACAGAAGGACGGTACCGGTTTCTTTGGTTCGGACTTTGGAGAGTCTTTTGTCTTTGGCCGTTGCTGGGTGATCGGCATCGGGTTGCTAGCGACGCGCTTCCTGCTTTGACGGACGACCTTGAGGATGTTGATGTAACAGAAGGTCATCACAGAGCAGGGTCCACCGAAGCACACACCTACCATGAATAATGTATAGGAGATACTGCTTCGCCACCGACAGAAACAGAATGATTGGTTTGGAAGAAAGCCGTAGTCACCCCAACCCTTCGTGAGCGGCGGCAGAGCCAGGATAACTGCTAAGGTCCACACACCTGCAAAGTCGACATGAAGGGGGAGAAGGAGATAGAGAGAGAGAGAGGGAGAGAGACAGAGAGAGACAGAGAGAGAGACACAGAGAGAGAGAGACACAGAGTGAAAAAGAAAGAGAAATCCTGTTAATACCAATGATAACGGTTATCGAAATACTAACAAGTGAAATTCATAGGGTCGTAAGTTAACATCATTAAAAAAATACCGTGATTCATATTATTTTCTAACCTTGTCTCATTGACTGGTGTGAAAAAAATGACAGGGCATACTGCGATTCCACGAAAATCGTGGCATCATCTCACTCATGAAACCGTTTAATGTTTGTGTATAAGTGCTCAGATCACTGACATCTCGCCGACATCTTTAATGTCAGCGAATTTGTACAATGGTTTTGCGAGATGCTCCCCGTTGCAGGAAACTGAGCCCCCTATACTCTGATCATCGATTCTCTACATCTTTTTCTATTCTGTAACATCCAATACTTCTTTGCTTATAACATTATCATGTATTGTTTTGATATATTTGTATTTGTATTGCATATTAATTGTATCGTGTCACTTTTGACCCCTTTGTATAAAACCAGCCTAGTTGTTGAGCGAGGTTTTTTAAAACTATGTTTTAGGTGTCGTGGATGAGTGGATACATCGCCGGACTGTCGATCACAAGGTCCGCGGTTCGAGTCCCGCCGCGGGCACTAATGTCCTTTGGCAAGACATTGATCTACATTTGCCACTCTCCACCCAGGTGTTAAATGGGTACCGGTATGAAGGAATTCCTTAAAATGCTGTGAGCGTCGAAATCGGCAGCCTAGCATAGCCGGATAATGTTGGAGCGCCTTGAGGACCTTGCAAGGTCAAAACGTGCGCTATATAAGAAAAAACAATATTATTATTATTATATGAAATGAAGTAATGAATCAATCAATCAGGGGTCTCTAAATTATGGATGTCCCTACTCTGACTTGGTCAGACGTCACACTTCATTGTAGTACAAACATCCCTCACATCTCATGAGCACCGATCTTCATAGCTTTTCCCTCGACTATCATTTTTGAGACTCATGACAGGAAATTAATCTAAGTCTGACACGACTCAGAACAAGCATGTAATTTAGGGTCTAAAAGTGTCCACTACCCCAAGCCACACCAATGAGACCGATACCATACTGACAACGGACCGAGCAAGACGAACGGCCGAGAATCGTTTTTGGATCTTTTTAGTGGATCTGTTTAGAGCAGGGGCGATTCTAGAAGAATATTTGAGTGGGGGCACTTGGCGGTTCTTGCACTCATTTTATACATGTGCCTTACTGAAATTTATCTTTTAAAGAATTGGGTGGGGGGGGGGGGCTTGAAGTATTTTTTGTCGGGGTTGGGGTAGGGGAGGGGCTTGATCTCCGCAAACCAACTCTTATAGAACCGCTACTGCTTTAGATTCCGTTCGTCACTATGGTAAAAACTATGCAAACTATTAATATGTCGCATCTCATGTTGGCAGTATGGCCCATAAAATATTAGAGTGATGAAACGCCTTCCCCACCAGGAGGAAAGACCTGGGATATGATGCTAAAACTTCTCTGCTCTCTCTCTCTCCCAGGCACGGGTGACGCCGAATAAACATTTGTTTTATGTTTTAAAATTGATTCTCCTGTGGGACTGATTGATGTTCAGTTAGACAAGGAAACATGAATACATTGAAAAGGAAGACGTCTTACTGATATCCTGACTCGTACTGTTTACCTTCCTGTGTTGATCGGGGTGGAAGTGCAACGACACAAAATAAAAGAACTCTTTTTCCGAGATAGCTAAAAATACCACTTGCTACATGATTCAAACATATTTTGACAGGATAGATCCATCAGCGCTGTTTTGCGTGTGAATCCTATGTATAGGTAGCGACTGTGTGGCAAATAATGTTAGTTCCTAGTAGGTCCATGATATTACTAGCATGGACCTATACCCACAACATGGCCATGATGGTAGTAGTGAAAATCGGCGAAGAATCAAACAACTCTATTCCCCAAATTTGAGATGATTTGTGTACTATATTTTGTTTCTAGAACAGCTTTCTATTAAAATATTTAATATAAAATTATGGTGTTGTACCTGTGTTGTATTGTATAGAACGTACAAAATAACAATTCAGTATCAACATATTTTATTCACCATTGTACTTCCCGTGTAAAATGAAAAATAAACTAAACTATATTGTATTACACTTCTGGCCAATAAATGACGCTAAGTAAGTATAACTCCCTCATAACTTCCTGTGTAACGGGGACCCTTTCACACCTAGTTATGCAAAGTGTGTCCAACATGGCTATTAGTAGACAAAAAAGGTCGGAAATACTCCCCTCACAATTATTGAGGACTTATATGCATTACCAGTATGATTAAGAAGTGTACAAACATGGTCACTGCTTGAAAGCCCGGTGGATTAGACACAGATCGATCGGTGGAAAAGATGGCGCAAAGATAGCCAGTATGGTATGACCTGCACTAAATGCCACGAAAGACAATCCATTAAAGGTCATTGTGAATCTAAAAAGATTGAATGGCGTATCAAGGTCCTAAAAGTTCGATCTTTTAAGAATTAACCCCCAAAAGATACCTTTTTATCAGACACAGTATAGTGACCAATTTACAGAGCAAGAATCAGACGTCACCCGATAGAACCACGTAGTCCAAATATCTATATCCTTTCATTTTCTGAAAACTTGATAAAATTAACAAAAAACGAAATAAAACGAATGAAATAATCATTTTTGAGATGGTGGATGGTAGGATTTCGTTGAGGGGGCTGTTTCTGTCTCACTGATTAATCAAAACTGTACATTCATTCGATCAGTAAATAACAAAAATAGACAAAAAACCCACACACAAAATCCGACTGACCATATTGTTTACATCAATCTTCATTGCATTACCTGCCTGTCATAGTGAATACAATTACTAGTGCTGGCGTCATGTTGCAAGTGTGGACGGATTGAACGTTGAGGTTAAAGACCAGTTCTGGTCATGCGATTGCATTGAGAAAGAAACGTTGTGGAATCGATCAGAAAAGGTTGATCATCTAGCATAATAGTATTGGTGTGTACTGCAAGGTTCTGGAATCATCAAAATGATAAGAAATTTGGCCCAGTCTTGGTAAAGTAACAAGCACTGTACACAGAAAGATGTATATGGGACTACGCACACGTGCTTTTTATCTCTCACATA
>JAVYIG010002556.1:0-35507 GCA_035222895.1 Strongylocentrotus droebachiensis
TGGGGAGGGGGGGGGGGGCACGTGCCCTAACAAATGTCCAAGATCGGTTGAACTTATTTTGACCTCGATCGATTACATGTATGTGCCCCCCCCCCCCCAAAAAAAAAAAAAAAAAAAAAAAAAAAAAAAACAAACATGAAACTCTGGCTACGTGCCTGGTGACAACCCTATTAATCCTAACCCTAAACCGAACCCTCTTACTGGGAGTTCATTAGGCGTTCATTAGGCATATTGTTGGGCGTTCATTGTTGGTGTATTCTGCTTAGTTTGAGGACATGCGCCTCTGAGAGACTCCACCGAATTTACACAAAACAAAAGAAAAAGTAATTTCAGTATTATTTATTTATCGATTATAACGATTTTTCTCGGTAATTCTGAATCTGATACGCTGATCGAACATAACTTCACATCCGCCCCCAACGAGTCAAGGATATGTCTTACTAGTTGAAAAGAACTCGGTATATATACTCGCTTCCGACCAGGAATGAATATGGAATATAATAATTGCGCATTCAAATTAGTGCACGTAGCGAGTCATAGCAGGAAGACGTTCACGTACACTCGTTATCATACTAGCCTGTGCTGTTTCACATGAATGTTAGGAGTTGCGTACCGTAGGTGTTGCGTATCGCAACTCTGTGTTAGGTTAGGTATATAATATATAGCTTTTCTGTAGGTCAGATAAGGAAGAAAGGAATATAAATACTCACAATTCACTATAGTCGGGTCGCACATCATACGATCTAAAACACCTCCTGATCTAAAGCAAGAGCTTCAAGCTTCGCCACAGCATGTCAGACACACTCACAGAGATCCCTATTAGTGGGACTTGGAAGTTAAATGAAAGTTCCGTCAAGCGAGAATGGGTATTCAGGTAACACTGGGAAATTGTATAGCTCTACAGGGTATTCATGCCATTGTGCAGAGGTCACGCTTTGGTAGCTGAACCGTAGAACGAGAGGTGGTCGCGTATAGCTAGTGCACACTACATGTATGTCGAGCAAATGGAAAAGAGACAAAAAGTAAGAGAAAAGAAAGAGAGGGGAAAGCAAGCTATAGTGGAAAGTCAGACACATTAAGAAACGATCTATTGAAACTATTGTGATCAGATCAAGGGAAGAAGAGTTTAGGGGTAGTTTGGAATCATAACATCATGTATGTTCTAGCAGCAGGGGAATCTATGTCAAGCCAAACGCCCAATAATTCGAGAATCTCAGTTTAATATAAGGGGCGCATCTGTTCTTGTCATCATGAATGGATGTGATTGTTGATCTATTCTTGAATGAGGTAGAAAGTTTAAGATTCTAGCTCAGAATATCACCTTCATTCTGACTGCGATTGGATCCAGGTTAGAAACTGAGTCACGCCTCTTCCGGATGGTGACGTAAATAATCATGTCTGATTGATACCATTAAGGGTGTCGATTTGTATCCGTGGTTGGGGGGATGATAGGTGCCAAAATATTTTCGGCAATGGATCAAAGCAACCAAGAGGTAGAAGCGTTTGGCAAGTTGCACCCCTCTCAAGCGCGTAGCCAGGATTTCATTTTAGGGGGCGGTAGTGAGCACGCGAAGCGCGGTCCCTAGGGGGTTGGATACAGGGAGGGGGAGTTCCCCCCCCCCGCGAAGCGCGGAAGCTTTGACGGTTCACTAAATTATTAGAGAGAGAGAAGACGATTCGTTGGACCGTTCTCGACTCTTAATCCTCGTTTGATTAAGTTCCCCTTCCTCCGCGCGTAGCGCAGAAGCTCTGACGTTTCATTAGATTATTAAAGAAAGAAGACAATTCGATGTACCATTCTCAACTCTAATCCTTGTTTGAATCAAGTTCCCCTTCCTCCGCGCGTAGCGCGGAAGCTCTGACGTTTCATTAGTTTAATTAAGAAAGAAGACGATTCGATGTACCATTATCGACTCTTAATCCTTATCTGAATTCATTTCCGCCCATTCCTGCGCGAAGCGCGGAAGCTTTCACATTTTATCACATTATTAGAGAAAGAAGACGATTTGTTGTATCGTGTCCTTCATGAATTCAGTTTCCCCCCTTTAACGTTTCAATAAATTATTACTCTTAATCTT
This sequence comes from Strongylocentrotus droebachiensis, assembly GCA_035222895.1. Lineage (NCBI taxonomy): Eukaryota > Metazoa > Echinodermata > Echinoidea > Camarodonta > Strongylocentrotidae > Strongylocentrotus > Strongylocentrotus droebachiensis. Next base: position 2,079 of record JAVYIG010002556.1, read on the forward strand.
TGTCTGTATTCATTTTCGCTCATTCCGCGCGTAGCGCGGAAGCTTTCACGTTTCATTAAATTTTCATTAAAAGAAGACGATTCGTTGTATCGTGTACTTTGACGTTTCATTTGATTATTACTCTTAATCCACGTCTGAATTCAGTTGCCCCCTAACAGCTTTGCCCTTTTCACTAAATTATTAGAGAAAGAAGACGATTCGTTGTACTGTTCTCTATAGTAATCCTTGTCTGAATTCAGTTTCCCCACTGAAAATAAATTGTGTCACAAATAAGTTGTGACATAATAATCTTTCTCCAAAAATGAAAAATGTTTTAGGAAATATCAGGAAATAAAATGAGTGAAAAAAATAAAAATAAAGATACAATGACCTGAATTTTAAAAGGGGTGAACGGAAACAACATAACTAGTGAACTATTTTATAAGTCATACTAATGTCCGAAAATCTTTCTTCTTGTCTCCGATCTCATCAGGAAATCGTCACAGAGTTCATCTATGTTTACATTACACTGTCCAGGATTGTCTGATATGCATTGCAGATTGCTACTTTTGCGCTTCGCGCTTAACATTTAGCTCGTTGCTTTTTGACGCTGCGTCTTTGCATTTGGCGCACTGCATTTCTATGATGCTGTTGATTGAACAAATTGAATAAATTCATCAATTCCTGATGAAGCCGTATGAGCGAGAATTCAATTTATTCTTGTCTCATATACGGTTGTCTTATTAACTTCGTATATATGTATGTATTATGAAAATGAGATAGCAAAATGTGTATACTGATGGTCATCTTGCGAGTAATAACCATTAACTACTCTCATCGGGCTCTCATCATTAATTTTTCTCATTTTTTTTTTTTTTAATGGTGAATTATTGGGGGGGGGGATGATTGTACAGGCCATCCCCCCCCCCCCACCTGAAATATTGGGGGGGGGGGATATATCCCCCCATCCCCCCGGGATCGACACCCATGATTGATACACGTCCAAATTAAAACCCAAACACTCACTATTCATGAAGCACCTCCACCACTCTTGAATATTAGAGACTGTTCAAAGTAACGCCTCCCCGTGTTCATTTGATTGAACCATAGACCCGTTCGCTACAGAACGGTTTACTAACATATTCAAATTTATGGATGTTTCTTTCCTGGGGACCTAGTGACGAGTTATCCCCTATCATTAACATGTTATTAATGAATGCACTCTACAATACTTGGAATCCAGTTTGCATACATTACTTGTTGTGCAAGCCTCGGGCAAGCTTTCAGGTTGTCAAGAACAACCTTTGTTTAAAAAGTATGCATACAATGTGAATATGTTAATAGTGAACCGTTCTATATTGCGAATTGGTCTATTGGCAAGATACACTACCTGCACGCAGGCGCGTACGCAGGGGGGGGGGGGTTAAACCCCGCCCCCTTGAGTTTTTGTTATGTGTATGTTTTTCGTGAAACCCCCCCCCCCCCTTTTGAACGTTGATTTTTTTTTCTTTTTTTTTCTTATTATTATTTTTTTTTTAAATAAAAAATAAAAAATAAAAAAATCCTAAGGGATGACCTAAAAAAGATTACCTTACTCCCCCCCCCCCCCCCAACGGAACGAACTGTCAATCGGGCAAATTTTCAAATTTCGGGACCAAAAAAAAAAAAAATGTCCTTTTACCCCCCCCCCCCCCCCCCCCCCCCCCCCCCTATTCAGCGGCTGGCTGAGTCGTTGCGAAATTTTTGCCCCGAATTCAAAATGTTAAACCCCCCCCCCCCCCCCCACCCCCTTGAAAAAATCCCGCGTACGCCACTGCCTGCACGTGTGATTTGATATTTCGATGAAGGCGATGTCATGTTTGTCTTAGAAGGCATTTAAGGAAAACATTTGAGATACAGATTGTACATAAATTATATTTGATAAAAATTGTGTTGTCTGACCGGGGTTGAACGGGATTGAGCCAACGGTAAAAATTATAGTGTTATTTTCACTGTCTTCTTCTTCTACTTCTTTTCTTCCTCCTCCTCCTCCTTTCTTCTTCTTCTTCATCTTCTTCTTTTTTTCTTTTGTGTGTTCTGGGAACATCAACATAAAACAAAAGATGACGAGTTTTACGGGAGGGCTTTCTTCAAGTGCCCACGGGAGCACAATAATCTGATAGTCCCATTAACACAATGCTACATTGGTAAACAGCTGAAGACAATAGTTTTAGCCCTGGCATACACACCAAGTTGGAATGTTATTTAAATCAAACATTAGAGGGTTCGCTAGAATTACAATTATAACAAAGGGAACAATAGCTTATAGCACGATATCATAGTTCACCGCAATACTGTTCTTCGAGTTACACATCAATGATAATTAGGGCGCGTTCATGCTTGATTTTGAAGGTAGAATGAGCGATCTGAAACGCTCATCGTAAACGCTCATCGTGATCGCAGTTCCACGGTGTAGCTGTTCATGCTTACTTCTCTGGCTCATCCAGGCAATTCTCCTTGTGTGGCATTGTGTGACCTTCACTGTGCATGCTACGTAGACCCACTAGAGGTCAGTGCGTTGACCCCATTTAAACGCGTTTACAATTGTAAACGCATCTTTTTGTGAGTTTACGATCGGCGTTCGTGATCGCCGTTTTTCGGTGATTCTACAAAAGTGAGCATGAACGCAAGCGTGTTTTAAACTAAACACGTAACAGATGCCTGATTCTGGCCGTCAAAATCAAGCATGAACGCGGCCTTAGATGGCGCTGTTTCTTTTTCTCTGGCTCAAATATTGATTCAGTCGTTTCAGTGTTTCATTTTCTTCAATATTGCTCCTCGCATGGTCGCCACTGACTTTCACAGCTTCCTTTTGTTGGTGAACTGTGACCGTTCAATCGATGGTGTGGGCAATAATTTAGGTGTCGACCGTATGGCAAGCCGTTTTAACATTCATTCCTATTTCTTGATATCAATAATTGTTATAGTGATTGATTTCGAGCGCAAAAGTATTGCAATAATTCATTTGGATATCGAGCTCAAAAATATTGCAAGAATTCGTTTGGATATCGAGTAGTGCAGAAATTCATTCTGATATCTCACGCAAAAGTATTGCACGAACTCATCCAGAAACTCATCCACCAAGAAATGATTTTCTGTTGTAAAGCGATGGTAATTCTTGATATTGTAGCACTTTCGTTAACTGACGTCATTTTTAATGAATATTCATGTTTTGATTAAGAGGTGCTAATATTTGTTTAAGTATAATATTTCTGTTTACATGTATACATTTTTGATACAGAGTATTATCAACAAAACTATACTCTGAATCACCATTTATTAGAATATACTATGTTAAGGCATTAATGAGTATTTGATTTATGTTCATGTTTATTTTCTAATTAGTATTGATAATGCGTATAGAATGTAAACAATAACCACGTTTTTAGAATCAATGCGTTTTTGTGCACGTTTTTCGGCACACCGTCCATTTCTCGCCTAAAGTTGAGAGCCCTAATGTTTTGTGCTCTTGGTCATACTTGACTACTTTTGATGACTTTTTCAACTTATCAGTGCCCAAATTTCAGTTTACTACTTCAGTGAGGTGCATAGCAACTCTTGCTTGGGCCTGAATCGAGATTTATTCAGTTGGACATTTGATCTTCGTGTTTTTCAACGCAACTTTTCGTCATAACGATTTCAACCAAGATCTGACCTCGCCTTCGCAAGTTCGCATAGCCTATAGGTCACTTATAGGGTCATAGCATCTTGTCAGTTCTATGTGAGATGGTTCCCGTTCAACAGTCACTTCATACGTGAACTTCATCCTGGGAAGTTTCCCATTCAGCAATTAGTTTGTGCAGATTGCAGCTAAATCTACATGAACGTTACGGAACCTCCACTTTCAACGACCAGAGTAAAGATCAATTAGTGTCTTTCTTAATCGGATTTTCTTCATCGGATTTTCTTCCAGTGTAGCGTTCGCCCAGAGAGCTTGAATGATAGCGGTCTACTTCACGTTCACTACGCTAGCAGCAACTCGTGGGACTACACGCGATCGACGCGTCTTTACAGTATTTTACTTAGCGAGAACAATCAAGCCAGCCAGGTTTCTTCTTCTTCGACCACAGTTTGCTGGTTAGTATTCAAACACATAACATTGAGTGATTCACGGACTCCTACCAGGTCTACAGCTACTTGTGAAGTAGTTACCATGGTTACACAGTGAAGCATTGAAGTTGACAACTGCTAATCTAACCTGGGTCTAGTTTGTATAGACTACCATTGATTTTGTTCTTGTGCATGTTTTTATACCAACAATCACGTTTAATTCAAGTTTAGAACATCTAGAGTCTAGATCATTTTATGTAATAATCGCCATCATTCATGTCAAGAAGAACTTATCTCGTACCCTTGTAATTATACGTTCACTGTGTGAATCTTGGCATGACAACTAGTCTAGAGAGGTCTTGATTCTTTCTAGATCTAGTATAGTTCACAATTCGTTTGTGTCCATTAATTTCTTTTAAGGCAATAACATTCGGCCATTATTATAGGCTGGTATCAGACTCAACCAAGGTTGATTTTGTTATTTATCGCTTTCAAGCACTATTTTGTGTAATAGTACATTAGCATTGTCCTAGACAGTATACTTGTATGTTTGCATCTTTTCTTTTACCAACCTGTTACCATTAATATTTTCTAGCATTAAGAAAGTGCAACATCAAGGTAATAGTAGTCACTGACTGTTGTATTAATATACAGCCATATTTTAAAGGACAGTTTTAGCTTTTTACTTTTAGGTAAAGAGAATATTTGGTTTTTCCTTTTTATAGCGACAAGTGTTTGATTGTCGTTGATTTTATACCACAGCCCAACAGGAAGTGTGTCCTGTTATTTTCAAGTTGATGCTTTAGTACACAGAGTCTGTGTCTATTGATTAAATATCAGTTATAAATTTCAGTGAAACTTTACATTTTTGTATTCTTTTGTAGTTTAATGAAAGACTATCTTGTATGGTTGAACTTGACTTAATTAGTATAACTTGAGATTGAGAGGTGATAAATGCAGCTTTCTAAATTCTAGTGAATGTTCAAAGATTGATTAGAGTGAGAAATTGGTGAATGTTTACCGGTACATTAATAATCATTATCCTGAAATCAGATAGATCCCCTCAACCCTCGTTTTACTAAAATATCAAGAAATAGCAACAAGATGAAGTTGAGTTCTGGTCATGCGATTGCATTGTGAAAGAAACGGTGTGGAACCGACCAGAAAAGGTTGATCATCTAGCATGTAAGAATTTGTGTGTATTGCAAGGTTCTGGAATCATCAAAATTATAAGAAATTTGGCCAAGTCTTGGTAAAGTTACAAACACTTGCACAGAAAGATGTATATGGGACTACACGAACACGTATTTCGGACCCCCGTGACCCGGCCTTTTTCAGTGCCAGAAATATGCCAAACTTTCAAAAATTATGTTAGGCACGATTGTGCTAACATGGCAACAAACCAAAGTGTTCAACCCGTCCCAATTTTTGGCAAATCTTGATAATTTCCTTTGCTATTTTTTATGGGGTCAGGATATTTCCTGAGCGGAACTCTTCAAACTATCAAATTTGCTTATTATTCACCGGGGCCGTTGACAATTTATTTATATTTTTTGTCCGCTTCTGATCGATTGCATTTTGTCCTTTCATTTCGCTTTCAATTACAAACTTATACAGTAGGGTTGCGGGTGCACCATGTGAGAGAGAGAGAGGGAGGATTGAGGAGTCCTGAAAAGGACTCTCGGTAATCTTTCTTGAACGGTAAGTAGTCCTGAAAAGGACTGTTGGTGTAGTCTTGAAAAAGACTGGTGGTTATCTTTCTTACCTTATTTATATATCTACATCACCATGTACGCCGATACTTACAAGCAGCATCTAATCACAAAGTTGTATTATCAAGGTCCCTGATGCTTTGTACATGTGACTTCATGATACACTTGCAGATTAAGGAAAGGGGCACATCAGTCCGCCCCCTTGACACTCTCGTGTCATAACTAAAATATACAACCCAAGATTGTGCCCCCGGGCCCCCTTTAATAAGCCTTTGACCTATAATTTTTCGGAATTTCGTGTCCCTTCTTTTACAGAATCCTGGTTCCCTCATGGAATAATCTTAATAACTCGTTTATTAAACCGATGTCGCCCCTGAAAGCTATTGCGAGAAACAATGGATATATTGTTTAATTTTATTATTGTATTTGATTAGCCTTTTTTTTATATATATATCTGGCGACACGGCCTTTCATAAATCAACCTTAAAACAATGTAATGTGCAAACATGACAATGGAATGATTCTGTAGACATTAAAATAGGTTAGTGACCTTTCGGGCTCTTGAAAGTCTTTGCAGTTCTGTTAAGTGATCCATGTCATTCTCTTTCATAGAAGTAGTGCGTACCCATTTTAAATGTGCTTTACTTGTAAAACCCCATTCGGTCAATTTCCTCTGTAATCAGTTTAAAATATATCAATCATGAACATTATGTTAAGTTCATTAAAACAAACTATGAAAATGGTAACAGGAAAAGGGAGCACCTGTAGACAGCTTGTTTTAGCTTGTTGATGCAGGTGTCCAAATGAACAAAATAATTATTACACAGATATAATAAAATAATAATGATTATTATCTACATAAATAAGGCTTCCAAGTTGTATAACAAATTCAGTGTATTCAATATCTTTAGCGCAGTACCCGGATGACTGACCAATATTGTTTTCGTATTGCTCAGTCATCCGGTAACTTCAACTATCGATATCGATATCACACGAAAACAAATTCTTTTTCTTCTTTTATCATCTATCTTATTCTTTCCTTTTATTATAAATCTTTTTTTTCTCTCTCTGAAAGAAATTTTGAAAAATTATTGTGGAAAAGAAGGAAAAAATTGGAAATGTAATATGCAAGCTGGTCGAGGAAATTGTAAAAACTTTATTTGCGATTTGTTTAATTGTGAAAGTATAATTTTGATTATGTGAATATTTTTCTTCTGTAGGCCTAAATGTGTAACTTGATTTGCAAATATATTTTATAGCAAGATGTATGTGTAACCTTGTATTGGAATGTTGAAATTCATTTGCAAATTTATTTATGTAAAGGTTATTTGTAATTTTGTATAAGATTTTATAAGTTATGTACGATTTTTTTATGAGAGAAAAAAATAAAAACCTATGAAAAAATGGAGAAAAAAAACATTTACCGAGGTAAGTCAATTTTTTTTATTTCGCTAATCAGCCGAATATAGATAATAATAATAATATTGTACGGCTTTGTTTTCGTGTGATACAAGAATATCTTGCCATAGCTCGAGCAAAATATTCTTGTATCACACTCAAAGCCATCCAATATTTTGTAATTATTGCGTAAGGATTCATTGACCCCTCCCTCCCCACCATGCACGTACCCCTCCCCCTTTTCTCTCTTTTGGTAGTTTACAAAATGTATTTGATTTTAAAATAGGTTTTGAACTAAAACAAATATATATATATTCAAAGATGAGTGAAATGAGTAAATCATAAACAATACATTTCCTATTGAATAGTACTTTATCCTGTAGTCTTAGTAATCTGTGTAGAGCAATTATGGCAATATGAGTTTTCCATGACAGTTTTTCATCGAATGAATAGAGCTTGACCTGATAGTTACCGAAGGAGCCCCTCTGTCTAGTCTTGACATTCGTAGTAGGTCCATGGTCTCGCCGGTCAAGCCGGTGGATGAGGTCAGTTGCTCGTTTGATGATTCTTCACATTGACCGATAATGATAAGGCTAAAACAACAATAATCATGATGTCACTCGACCTTTCAAGGTACTTGGGAACATGCATTTACTGTTAGAGGATGTTGCATGCACAGTGACGCCTTCAAAGAAAAACATAAATATCTTGGTGGTTTGAGACTTTGTTCAGGATTTTTTGCATGTTAGAGGGTTAGTACAGTAGAAGAAATATGATAGGTAACATTTCATACCGAAATGACGCAGTTTTTTTTATCAACCTTCATGCACAATGTTGCCGAGATGTTGCTTTTTGCTCTGTTGAATCTTTTTTATTTTTAACGCAAACAAATTTCCTGTTGTTATTTTCAGCATCCTATCTCTCTCTCTCTCTTTCTCCTCGTTCTCTTGCAGGCGCGGATCCAGGGGGGGGGGGGGGGGCGAGCGGGACTTGCCCCCCCCCCCCGGCGCAAAAAAAGACGGGCCCCCCTGGAAAAAAAATTGTGACCACAATTTTTTTTGCTCAAGGGGGGGGGGGGAGGGGAAGGTGTTTAGCAAAAAAAGTGCTGACTACCCCCCCCCTCCCCCTCCCCCCCCCCCACTGAGCGAAATATCGGAAGGCACGATTTTCAAATTTCAGCACACTAAATTTCAAATTGATTTCAAATTTGGGCCTCCCCTCCCCGCCCCCCCCCCCTAGTAGTAGTATATTGTTTTATTTGCTCTTTATCTCAACTTAGATTGTTATCTATGTACGAATTTTTATTCAAACAGTATTTTATACCGATAACACCCTACTCATTTTTAACTTTTAAATCGTGTTCAAGGAACTTTTCACCTCGAGGGTCAACATTAGTTCGCATTTTCTTATTACACCGAACCTTTAACACCTAGGTCGTGCAAATAGCTTCCCTTATAAAACTATTAAGAATGAGACTTTGACCATTAGCATTAGGGGTTTAGCTGCCTCAAAGATGTTTACAGTCCGCTCATAAAATAACAAAAAACTTCGATTTCTGCTCATTTCATCACCGTTGTTTCGAAAGCGCTGATGTATGCTTCTTAGAGCAGCTTTTGCAAGATATATTGTATTGTTCTAGTTCGTGAGAGCATGGTCCATGTTGAGAGGCAGGTGGTATTTGTATAGGTTGATCATATTGGCTGAGCCCTGCACCAAGCACAGGGTAATACACAACAGCCTGTGTTCATTTTCGGATAATGTGAAGGTGAGCTTCTATACCAATAAATAAATATATATACAATTTAATTAAATTTTATACGCAATCAATAGTTATAATTCAATTACATTTTGAAAGATTTGGTTACTTTTGATTTACAACCGAGGACATCAAAAGCGGTATAATAATTAAGATATATTGTATTGTTCTAGTTCGTGAGAGCATGGTCCATGTTGAGAGGCAGCTGGTATTTGTATAGGTTGATCATATTGGCTGAGCCCTGCACCAAGCACAGGGTAATACACAACATCCTGTGTTCATTTTCGGATAATGTGAAGGTGAGCTTCTATACCAATAAATAAATAAATATATATACAATTTAATTAAATTTTATACGCAATCAATAGTTATAATTCAATTACATTTTGAAAGATTTGGTTACTTTTGATTTACAACCGAGGACATCAAAAGCGGTATAATAATTAGGTTTAAAATGTATTAGAATTCATATTATTCGTACATTTTGTTGCATCCCTGAATGTGCTGGTATTTCTATATTCTTGTGTTCACATTAAATATGTATTAATGTGTGGAATCCTTATAGGTTTAAAAGACTTATAACAATTTCTCCTCTCTTTTTCACAGAAACCAACTTATCACGACGATGAGTGAATGGGACTGGTTTTGTGGTGTAAACTACACACTCGACTCTGGCACCGGTTTGAACAACTCGTGTTTAATCAACGGTATCATCGTTGTACCCCAGTTGGGATTCGTCCTTCTCTCATCTCTCTTCCTCATCCTCCTCGCCTCTTGCTCCTCCCGCCAGAGTCTCACCGGCTCCAAGTATCTCCTGCGTCTCCCGGGTCACACTCCAAGATGGCTTCTGACTTATGTCCTTCTTGTCCTCACACTCTCCTTCATAGCAGAAGGTATTCTGACCAAGACACCTTCCTCGCCAACTCCTTACCACACCAACCACACCTTTATGTTGCAGGAGTAGTGATGCTTGCCGGGGCGGTATTTTCCATTCTCTACTTCCACATGATGGAGAAATGGCGTGAACGTCACATGGTTTGGCTCCTACTCGTATACTGGGTGGCTTCGATGTTTTCGTTGGTGGTGGAGATGGTGCACATTAACAGAAGAGGAGATATCAACTTTCAAAACGTCAAATTTGATATCACTCTGCTGATGCTTTTCGTAGTGTTGATGTTTCTTGTTAATGAAATAATCCTCTGTTGTCATTTGGTAAGGAAAATTTTGTTCATACTTTTTACTGAATAATGTTACAATATATAAACATCAACGTCGAGTCTATAAGTGATAAATCAAGTAGATAGAGAAAGGTTGTCCGTAATAATAAAGGCGATACAAAGTTGTACATCTAATGACGAATTCACAGCATTACTATGAAAAGAGTATTTAAAAAAAAACGAAACTTTCTCCAAGTAAACGTTTTCAAATTGACAATGTGGAAATTTCAATAATGTATGGGTTTCAAAATGATGAGCCACAAACGATCAAACATGTGGGGTTTCAGTGTTTTTTAGTACTGAGTAGAAAGTAATTTGTTTTTATCTATTGATTCCTTTGCCGCTTTGATTGAAAAAGTTCAAAGTATTTTCGCGGGGATAACATAAGGTCTTTAAAAACGATGTATTTATAGCCCTATATAATGCAACTTATATATACGATGATTTTTTTTTTATACTAGTTCCTTCAGTTATATTTTCTAGACCTTGCATCTCATAATCTGCAACGTGATCAGCCATGTTTACTGTTGACGACGCAACACACGTGTTATCTCACCGGATTTACCCTCTGTTTTACGTGTATTTATTGATTCTTATCCAATAAGAGCAAACAGGTTGTAAATGAATATTTCTCTTTCAATCATTTAGTTATTTGATATCATTCAAACTTCAACCTCTCGAACATCTTTATTGAGTTTGAACTCAAACAATTTATGATTTGGGCAATAACCTGGAGTACCTATGCAGATTTGGTAGTATTGTAAAGCTTTGGCGAATTTCCTTCAACTCAATTTTACATACAAAAGAAACGATCTTTGTGTTCTTTTAAACATTATTCTGGAAGCATAAAAATTATCAACAGTAGGATTTCATTGTGAGCAGCTATCTCAAACCAAAACGTAAAACAACCTATGTATAGTGCTTCAAAATTTACTTGCCAGATTACTTTACAGTATATCAGCGTGAATAAGGTTTCATCGTAAGACGCCATTTCACACACAAAAGGGCACGCTAAAAGAGAGATTCAAATGTCAGTGATTATACTAATCACGAACCCATACAACATAAGGATGATCCTGTGTTATTATATCTCCAGTACAAAGCGTGCTTTGATGACATTTATGCATGCAATTAAGGCCGTGCGTTGTATACAACTAATTGCAGTTAAATAATAATGAAAGCCACTGGTAAAAGAAGTTTGTGTCGCTTGTGGCGATTAAAGAAAATTGTAATAATGCAACATTTAATTTTACGTTCATCACCCTTAAACTTGTAATTCAATGGTAAATCTGAGATTTTACATCATTTATGTAACTTGAAGGTCCATTCAAAAGGTAAACGAGGAGGTCTTGTTTTTTAGAAAGAGAAATACATGTTCATGAATATCACAAAATTAATATACACCGATGTTATGCTTTAAATCGAAAATGCTCAACGTTCCAATCTTCTCGCAAATCAATAACAATGAGATTGTAAGAAAAGTGAAAGAAGAAAAACAAAATCGGAGTTAATAATCGTACACATAAAAAGACGGGAGATTTGCCCCTTAGTAATATTGCGAAAATGAGGAAGGGAGAGGGTTAAGAAAGAAAAGGAGGGGAATGACGTGAAAAGCATTTCCATGTTACCCCGCCCTGCATCGACCTAATACTTTTCGATACCGCCCCAATGATGCCAATGCCGCCTCAATGGCTGGACATTAGGCAACTGGTCCAGACTGCGGCCTGTGAGGCCCCAGGATAAAAACCGTGTTGATCACCTATATTAGTGCCCTTTTGTGAGGCATTAATAATAATAATAATAATCATAGTGGATATACTTGTTAAGCGCACAGGTCCACCTTTCGGTGCTCAATCCTTATTACTATCAGTTATGATTTCAGGACGTAGGTCCCCTAGTTGATATACATAGTACTACTAGCATACACATGCTTTAGCAGTCAGGCAAAACAAACACTCGCCAATAATTATCGAATAACATCAGAGAATGTATACTATTATCTAAATCTATTAGGAATAAATCATTGTCAAAATCATTCCATAAATTGGGGTAAAAAAAAAATCCCCATCTGAGCTCTCATAGTGCAAATCATTATTCTGTAATTTTTTCTCATGGCATTGATTTTTTTCTTGTTAGGAATTTGTCCTTCCCCCACTGACCCAAGTTGATAAAGGGATATATAGGCTACTCAATCCATTCAGACCTTGTTCTATGATAATTCTTGTAAGATACTGCGTTTTGGATGCCAAAACAATTTAGATCTTGTTACCCCCCCCCCCCCCCCCCTCCAAAGAAAATGCTCAAATTATGACGTCAATGGCATAACGTTTTGGGCACTATTGTTTGGGAGGATGCGGGAGAGGTATTGAATGTCTCCCTTTTATGTTTACTCCCTTTCATCCCCCCCCCTCTCTCTCTCTCTCTCTCTCTCTCTCTCCCTCTCTCTCAAGGGTGTCGATTTGTATCCTCGGTTGGGGGGATGATAGGTGCCAAAATATTTTCGGCCGGCAATGGATCAAAGCAACCAAGAGGTAGAGGCGTGTGGCAGGTTGCACCCCCTCCCTTCCAAGTTTTTAACTTTTTCAAGTCACCCTCAATAAAGATAACATTTTAGAGAATATGGGAACCATGTGGGTCCTACATGCGCTTGCTACCTAGGTTATTATCCTCTCAAGCATATAGGCAGGATTTTATTTCAGGGGGGGGGCGGTAGTGAGCACCTCCTAGAGGGTGGGTGCAGGGAGGGGGAGCTCTGACATTTCATTAAATTATTCAAGAAAGAAGACGATTCGTTGTACCATTCTGGACTCTTAATCCTTGTCTGAATTCAGTTCCCCCCCCTTCCGCGCGAGGCGTGGAAGCTCTGACGTTTCATTAAATTATTACAGAAAGAAGACGATTCGTTGTACCATTCTCGACTCTCAATCCTTGTCTAAATTAAGTCCCCCCCCCCCCTTCCCGCGCGAAGCGCGGAAGCTTTGACGATTCATTAGATTATTAGAGAAAGAAGACGATTCGTTGTACCATTCTCGACTCTTAATCCTTGCTGAATTCAGTTCCCCCTTCCCGCGCGAAGCGCGGAAGCTTTGATGTTTCATTAAATTATTAGAAAAAGAAGACGATTCGTTGTATCATTCTCGACTCTTAATCCTTGTCTGAATTCAGTTCCTCCCCCCGCCCCTCTTCCCGCGCGAAGCGCGGAAGCTTTGACGTTTCATTAAATTATTAGAGAAAGAAGTCGATTCGTTGTACCATTTTCGACTCTTAATCCTTGCTGAATTCAGTTCCCCCTTCCCGCGCGAAGCGCGGAAGCTTTGATGTTTCATTAAATTATTAGAAAAAGAAGACGATTCGTTGTATCATTCTCGACTCTTAATCCTTGCTGAATTCAGTTCCCCCCTCTTTCGCACAAAGCGCGGAAGCATTGACGTTTCATTGAATTATTAGAGAAAGGAAGACGATACGTTGTACCGTTCTCGACTCTAAATCCTTTTTCTTCCTACGTCCTCTTCCTTTCTTCTTTCTCTCTCTTTTTTTTTTGGGGGGGGGGGGGCTACCACCCCCACCACCCCCTGGCTAAGCGCCTGTATCCTCTCTGTCCCTCATTATATCTCTCTCTTCTTCTTTTTTGCACTTTTGCGCTTCGTGCTTAACATTTACTAAGCTCGTTGCATTTTTAACGCTGCGGCTTTGCTTTTGGCGCACTGCATTTATATGATGCTGTTGATTGAATAAATTGAATAAATTCATCAATTTCTGATGAAGCCGTATGAACGAGAATTCAATTTATTCTTGTCTCATATACGGTCGTCTCATTTACTTCGTTGTCTATTTGTATATGTATGTATTATGAAAATAAGATAGCAAAATGTGTATATTGATGGTCATCTTGCGAGTAATAACCATTAACTACTCTCATCGGGCTGTCATCATAATTTTTTTTTTTTTTTTTTTTTTTTTTTGATTGTGAACTATTGGGGTATGATTGTACAGGCCTGAAATATTGGGGGGGGGGATATATCCCCCCCCCCCATCCCCCCCGGGATCGACACCCATGCTCTCTCTCTTCACTTTTTTTCTTTAATCGGGCCATTCGATTGGGAAGGGGGCACTCGCTCCACTCGCTAGTCTTCTTTGACAGCTGCGTGCCAGCATTGGTTTGACCCCGCGGCTCTCATTAATAAGAGGGTTAATAAGGAGTTGCTCCGATTCCCAGATTTGCGCGAGTGCAAAGACCGAATCGCTAGCAGCCAGGTCTGTGTACCTGTTATGTGCATTTGGGAGCTGGGCGTGACTTGTACGTTCCCGCGGCAAAGAAAGTGCACCTCGCTAGCGAGCTGGCTACACATTGTATAGCTGGCAGGACTTTAGGCAGGAACTAGCCGTCAGCACACTCGCGGCCCCCGCTCCAGCCCCGGCTGCTCGGAGTACTGCAGTGGTGTGTAACAGACCGATAATAGCAGAGATCAGCCTACTTTTCAACATGTCTGAAACGGGGAAGCCCAGCCAACTTCTAATCTTGATTTCACTCGTCATCAATCTCTGCTCATCAATCCTCATCGTTTTCTTGAACAAATGGCTCTATCGGAACCATGGATTCCCCAACATCACTCTAACTTTTCTCCACTTTCTGATGACATCCCTTGGACTGGTCTTTTGCTTGATGTTGGGTTTGTTTCAGCGGAAAAGCATCCCCATCAAAAATGTACTACCACTGAGCTTAACCTTTTGTGGGTTTGTGGTGTTGACGAACCTTTCTTTACAGAACAACACTGTAGGAACATATCAGTTAGCCAAGGCGATGACGACTCCATGCATTCTTATCATTCAAACTGCCATTTATCGAAAAACATATTCAACAAGAGTAAAGCTGACACTGGTGAGTATGATAATCTTTGTTTTGGATTTGTCATCATCACAAAGTCATGATAGGCTTTTATGGGTCAACCACTCAACCTGATAACCTGATGGGAGGGGGGGGGGTGTTGATGCTATGAATTACAGCCAAGTTTCTAATCCTAGACTATGTAATATTTGTATATTTTGAATTATTACTATTAAGTAAATATTATTCCTTTTATTATTGGTAGCAGGGGCGGCTCCACAGGGGGGCAGGGGGTGCTCCAGCCCCCCCCCCCTTATCGGGGAAGAGGAAGGGAAGGAGAAAGAGGAAAAGGAGAAAGAAAAGGAAAGGAAAAGAAGGAGAAGAAACAAAAAGAAGGAGAAGAAAAGAAAAAAGAAGGGGATGAGAAGGAGGAAGGCCAGGAGAAAGAGAACTATAAAATGTAAATTATGACGTAAGGGAGGGCGGGGGGAGAGGGGAAAAAAATAAAGATAGAGAAGATAAAGAAAAAGAGAGAAAAAGCCAGCCAAATCAGGCGATCAGATTTTAGGATTAGACGCGTCATTATTACATTCACATTACTGGAAGTTCAAACATTGGTTTACGATGAAAAACCTTTCACCAACTGAACAAAATCAAATTAATCCCTTAATCTCCTAAACTTTATGGCTGATCGTTCAATGGAAACGACAAATTCATCTATAACAACCCTTCTGAAAAAAAAAATATGGTGACTACCCCCCCCCCCCCCCCCTGTGTTCCTGTTAGTTGAACTTAAGACCGTTTAATTTTTAATTTGCAAAAAGTATGCACCAAATCTAGCCATTTATGCATCAATTTTATAAAAAAATCTTCAACTTCAACTCAGACACCCTTGTGTCGCGCCCATCCCCCCCTAACAAAATAACCTGGCGCTGCCCCTGATTAGTAGTTCTATTATTATTTTTGGTGGGGGGGGGGTAAATCATTCATTTTAACAAAGACATATATATATATATATATCTAGCCACTATTTATTTTAAAAATGGATGGTTTATAATACATGATGTCTATACAAATTTACACTTGTCATAAGTGTATCTCTCCTTATGCTTGTTTGTTTGTTTCTGCACAGATTCCCATAACCATGGGAGTTATAGTGAATTCCTTCTATGACGTGAGATTCAACGTAATCGGAACAGTTTTTGCAACAGCTGGAGTACTTGTAACATCAGTATGACCGCGTCTCACTCCGTAATGGAGGGCTAGCGTGTATCAAGCCGGCGTGGTAGGATCGGCACTGGTGGGTGTTGAGTGTTTTCCCCCTTGGTTGCGTGCTTTATATAGACCCATCATGTTTCCTTCAGGTACTGTGAGTATGCTATTACTTGTTATTTGTTTCTGCTCAATAGTGGATTCCAGCCAACTCCAATTTCAAGATGACTGGAATCGGGCGCAGTACCAAAATATCCCTGACCCATCCCTACCTACAGGGCAGGTGTTTGTACCATGTTACATGTCTGATTTGACTGACCAAACCAGCAAACTCAGAGTATCATTTAGTAGTCATTGCTGCCAACATGGGTCTGTCCTGCCATATCTTTCGATAAATAATATAGATCTAGATTTAAATGTCGATACAGTAGATTTAATACTAATAAACGTAACAATAACAGATCATTATTATGATGCCACTAACCAAACATCTGTGTGGAACATCATCATCGTGGAAAGTTCGAATGACAAGTATCATTTCCTACCTGGACCTAGATCTAGATCCACAGAATGTCACAAAAATAAAGACATCGATAGTACAGATTGTATAGAGTTCCTACAATACCTATTTTGGAACCTTATTACTAGCATAGATCTTGAACCAGGTATGCAAATACCCTTCAAGCACAGATACTTACCCCTATCTGTAGTTCTGTCATGCCAGAAAAACAAAATCATACAACATCCTGGCAAACAGGCTACCATGTACTTGTGCTTATTATTATTAATGCAATCTGGGGACTGTGAAACGAACCCTGGTCCCTCAAACAACGACTCTAGCTCAATTTTTCCGTGTATCTTATGCGACGACCCATGCACTTGGTCGCAGAGAGCAGTTCAATGCGACGAGTGTAACGGTTGGTATCATGCTCATTGTATGGATATGAATAGCAGTATGTACGAGGCATTGGGCGGGTCCAATGTTTCTTGGATTTGTTGTAACTGTGGTTTACCCAACGTCAGCACATCCTTTCTCTCTCAATGGTCCATAAATTTGTCAAACTCTTTCGCTAGTCTGGAAACACTGGATAGTGACAACGTGGCCTTAAGCCCACCTATCACTTCTTCATCACCTAAAGCTGCTACCGGCAGGTCAAAGAAATGCTCTAAAACTAAAAGAACTTCAAACAAAGGAAGGAATCCCACCAAACCTAAGTTCAGCAGACCTTTAAAGGTACTGGTAATCAATTTTGGTAGTATCAAGAACAAAGTTGCTGATCTCGCAGCTTGTCTGGAATTCAATAATCCAGATATAGTATTAGGATCTGAGACATGGCTAAACCCCTCGATCAAAAATGAAGAAATTTTTCCTAACAGATACACAGTCGTCAGGAAAGACAGAATAGACTCACATGGGGGTGTACTTGTTGCCTTTAAGAGCGACTTAGTTGGAACCCATAGAATGGACCTCGACACAGATTGCGAGGTTGTTTGGGTCCAGATTCAGCTGGTAGGATGTAAGTCATTACTGGTAGGTGCCTTTTACAGACCACCAGATAAAAGGGAAAATCAGTATCTGAATGAGTTGCAAACTTCCCTGTCTAGAATTAAAGGTAAACACAAAGACAACATCTGGATTGGTGGTGACTTCAATCTAGGTGATATACAATGGGACTCCCAAAACGTACGTCCTAACCCACAGGTTACGAAAGTATGTCATCAAATGATTGACTTGGCAAACGATCATAACTTACAACAAATAGTTACTGATCCTACAAGACAATCAAACATACTCGATCTTTTCTTCACCAACAATCCTACCCTAGTCGAAAAATCTACCATCCTACCTGGGATAAGTGATCATGACGGGATTCCCATGCTTGTTATAAACACATCACCAAAAATCTCCAAACCTAAACCACGTCGTGTTTACCTGTATGCCAAAGCAGACAAAACAGGAATGAAAACAGAATTGAACAATTTTGGTGAGGAATTCTGTGCTAAAATATCAAACACTGAGTCTGTTGAGCATTTATGGAACGTCTTCAAGACTCGACTGAAGAACATTATGGATAATTTCATTCCTACTAAGGTTATTAGTAAACAGAACAAAACCCCTTGGATAACCCCAAAAATCAAGCGAATGCATAGACGCAAACAACGGGCCTATAACAAGGCCAGAAATTCAGGAAACGATAATGACTGGGAGAGTTTCAGAGAAATCAGAAAAGAGACCCATAAGTTGACCAGATCTGCTTACAGAAAACACATTAGAGATTTTTGTCTGGAATCAAAAAAACAGTTCTGGTCTTTCGTCAAAAGCCTCAGGAAGGACTCCTCCGGAGTACCCGCCTTAAAAGAAAAGGGTGTCCTCACATCAGAGGACAAGCAGAAGGCTGAGATACTCAATGAATATTTCCGCTCAGTCTTCACTACAGAAAACCTACAAACCATTCCTAATCTTCCTCAATCTAATATCCTTGGTATAAATAATATAATCATTCATACTCCAGGGATCGAGAAACTCTTGAAGAACTTAGATCCAAAAAAAGCTTCCGGGGTCGACGAGATCTCCCCCCGTATACTAAAAGAGTTTTCTCAAGAATTGGCACCACTTCTTTCCAAAATCTTCCAAGCATCTCTTGATACAGGCATCTTACCTGAAGACTGGCGTAAAGCCAATATCACACCTATTCACAAAAAGGGTGATAGAACCAAACCAGAAAACTACAGACCAATATCTCTCACTTCTGTATGCTGTAAACTATTAGAACATGTTGTACACTCTCATATAATGAACCATCTTGAGTCGTACAACGTACTCAGTAAATACCAACACGGATTCAGGAAAGGTCATTCCTGTGAATCACAGCTAATCCAAACCATGCACGACCTTACCCTTTCTCTCGACAAACGGACCCAGACTGACATGATTGTTACTGACTTTTCTAAAGCGTTCGACACTGTGCCCCATCATCGTCTCATCCTTAAACTTAATCAGTACGGTATCAATGGGAAAACCAACAGGTGGATCTCATCCTTCTTACAAGATAGGCACCAACGGGTAATATTGGGGGGAGAACATTCACAGTGGGTTAGGGTAAAGTCGGGCGTTCCTCAAGGGACAGTGCTCGGACCTTTACTCTTTCTAATCTACGTTAACGACATACCAGACGAGTTATCCTCGACTGTACGACTATACGCTGACGACTGTATCTTATACTCTGGCATCAAAACTCAACTCGACGCTACCAGACTACAGGACGACCTTGACAGACTTTCTGCATGGGTGGATAAGTGGCAAATGCAACTAAACCCCCAAAAATGTCATGTTCTTAGATTTAACGCTTCTAGATCCCCTGTAATAACCAAGTACTCCATTGGAGGTACCGTATTACAGGAAACCCCCTCTCACTCGTACCTTGGGGTAGAGATCTCCAATGATCTAAAGTGGGATAAACACATTTCTAACATAACATCATCTGCAAATAAGGTCAATGGATTCATCCGTAGAAACCTTATATCATGTACTAAACAAACTAAATCCTTAGCTTACACAACCCTAGTCCGTCCAATTGTAGAATATAGTTCTAGTGTCTGGGACCCATATACCAAAGAACATACGCAGGAAATAGGCAAGGTTCAAAGAAGGGCAGCCAGAATGGTATGCAATGACTACAGGCAAACTACCAGCGCGACAAAACTAATGGTGGGGTTAGAATGGGACTTGCTTTCTATTCGAAGGAAAGTTTCGAGGGTCTGTATATTGCACAAAGCCTTGGGGGGGCACTTGGCCCTGCCGGTGTCGGACTACCTGCGTCCAGCTACACGAGCCACCAGACGTACCTCAGGAAACTCCTTTATCCAATACTCCACCCGCACCAATTGTTTTAAACACTCCTACATTCCACGTACCATCAAGGACTGGAACTCACTACCCTCAGACATCCAAAGGACCACGAACATTGACACCTTCAAACTCCAAGCAACCAACTTTTTCCGCAACCAAGACTCAAGCAATAAGAACTAAACAAGCACAGTGCGCACCCCCCATCCTCCTCGCTTGGTTCCTTACGGAACGTTGAGGAGTATACCCGAAGAAGAAGAAGTATATCAAGTGGTAAGTTCAAGCAGGCCTTTCCCTGGTTTAAAGGAATATTGCTGGTAGTTCAGGCAACAATATACCCTTACATGGAAGGAAAGTGAAAGGACCTTGAATACTTTGCTGGAAAAAAGCTTCCAGTGAAATGGCTAAATCCAGTTGTACTTTCTAAGTAGTAATAATAATAATAATAATAATAATAAATTTATATAGCGCAGCTTTTATACAAAATATATTCAGTTGCGCTGGTTAAGAGCTCCTTTTTACTAAATTCTACAAAATAAGATCTCTCAGTAGGCCTAAGTGGGTATAAGTCAAGTTTGTTACGTTGTTAAATGTTAGAGGCATTGTAGCTCCAAAATGTAAAAAACATATACCTTCCTTTCTTCAATATTATTTACTGATTTATTTGTTATTTATTGATAAAGACTATTCGTTTTAGTGTTTTAGTGTATTTACCTTTGCATATATTCATAGGTGTTTATCGATATAGGCCTAAATGATAATGGATGCTATTTTAAGAGACAACCTAATATATGCTCTGTAGGACATTAGTGACCTTTACTTTTTCCTTTTAGAAGCATTTTATTTGTAATGACATTATTACAATAATATATAAACATAATTCTTACTAATTCCACAATTAATATTCAATGTAATAATTGATTACAGTGGGTGGGAACAAAACAACGTGAATTTCAGGTGAACTCTATGCAGCTGCTCTTCTACCAGGCGCCCCTGTCAGCATTCCTGCTATTGTTTTGTCATCCCATTCTGTGAACCTATCATAGGAGAAGGGGGTTTGTTTAGCAGTTGGCCTCCTCAAGTATATGTAAGTTACAAATCTAATTAGCCTAACTTACCGTTACTTTTGACAGCCAATCAGCGCTCGACACCGCTCGTTTAATTCGCACCTTGTTCCTTTTAGTTTATATTGATCGATTTCGGCTTCCTGTTTCAATCTTGTGTTTTACTCTGATGAGTGCAAGTACAAAAGCTTAAGTTATGTCTCTTTCCAACACTATTCTCTAATATAATAATAGTAATAGTTATGATGATAATACAGAATAAGATAATAAAAGTAGTAGTAGTAATAATAATAATAATAATGTAACGGAGTTGTTTCAACGTAGCGGGCGTATGTGGGTCAGTGCATGCGGGTGGGAGTTAGGTATTAGGCATGAGCAAGAGAGGACGTGTTCGGGCAGGTAGCTAGGGAGGGCAGGATAAGATAGGTGAAACAGGGTGAATCGGAGTACTGCTACTAGCTGTTGAAGGGAAGTTACATTGTAAAGTTGGAGTTCTTCGTGAATAAAGGCAAGTACCTTTTGATGTAAAATGACACTGTGTTTCCGTGTATTATAGAAAAGTAGCGTGATCTGAGTGCGATCGATGATGTTGGAGTGATAGCTTCACTGTTTATGAAAGAACCGTGCGGGTGATTGGAGTCTCGTGAGATTTATTGACCGCTCGGTAATGGTGCAGGGACCCCGGACAAAACCCGTTACATTGGTGGCAGCGGTGGGATAAACATGCTGAAGCAGGAATTAAGCAACATCAAGTGATTATCGGGAATGCTAGTTCGCCTACACCTACGCCTTCACCTACTACTAGTTCACCTACACCTACACCTACTATAGTTCACCTACACCTACTATAGTTCACCTACACCTACTATAGTTCACCTACGCCTTCACCTACTAGTTCACCTACGCCTACACCTACTATAGTTCACCTACACCTACTATTATAGTTCACCTACGCCTTCACCTACTAGTTCACCTACGCCTACACTTACTATAGTTTACCTGAACCTACTAGTTCACCTACATATATAAGTGCCTATTCTCCACATCCTTTCACCTACGTATAGCGCCTATAATGCTCTTCGTGTTATCACCTAAATAGCGCCTACACACAGCACACTTGCCCAGCTACACAGCACACAGTTTGAAGTTGTTGGATCACCGTGTGGCAGTATGGCAACTAGCCTGCATTCGGTGGAGGAGCTAGAAAACCTGGTGGCTGAACTGCAAGAGAGTAACGAGTACCTCGAACACTCCAAAGGACAGAACAGCTAGGCTGTTGATGGAGCAAAATCGCCTCCTTCAGTTGAAACTGGATTCAGCTACTGCAGCACACGGACGGAGGGATGAAGAAGTGCAGCTTCGTGACTGGGGAAATCCCAACAAGTTCGAAGTACGATCTCCAATGAGTTATGAACTGCCTGCCACAACAGTTGAGAAGACGGGAGAAATGGATAAGGCTGAGTTTCCCAGCAGGCTGTACAGAGAGGTACAACCACAAGGCACATTAACATCAAGGCAACACTTGCACGGTGAAACAAGTGAGTACAACCTCAGAGGATCAACTACAAGGGCCGACCAAGAGGAAAAAGAGTGGGATAGGGAGCATGCGAGAGAAGGAGGCATGTCACAGGAACCAAGGATGACAAGACAGGAATTGAGTCCTGGGTTTTCTGATGAAGAAAAAACAGGAATGTCGCGCATTTCCCGACCCAGCATTGTGCCAGACAAGTTCGATGGGAAGAATCCATGGATCGACTACATCCAGCATTTTAGGGCATGCAAGTTGGCGAATGGTTGGAACGACGAGGAGGCCAAGATTTTCCTTGCCGCTAGCCTTAGGGGAGCAGCGATCAAAGTCATGGGGAGCCAGAGGCAACTCTCGAGGATAACGTACCAGGAGCTCGTTCATTTGCTCGAGAAAAGGTTCGGCCCAGGGCAGATGGCTGAAAACTACCTCCTTGAATTACGTTCAAGGCGGCAAGGACCACAGGAGACTCTTCAGGAGTTGGGTCAGGCTGTTCGAGAATTGTCTGAATTAGCATACCCAGAACTACCAGAAGAGGCGCGTGATCGTTTGGCGCGTACACACTTTGCAGAAGCAATAGAGGAGCAGGAAATCCGTGAGGGCATTTTCAGATCACAGCCAACCACAATGGATGAGGCAATACAAGCTGCTATGACCACGGACAACTTTTTCCGCCTTGAAGACCAACGAAGTGGGAGAAGCAGGTTCCACCGCAAACTAGCCAGATCGACGGAGGAACAGCAATCACCTCTCACAGAAATATGGAAAGAGTTAAAAGAGATGAAGCTCAAACTTGAAGAACGAGACAACAAGGTAGAAACGTGGAAGAACCAATCACGTGGAGAAGTTCGGAACTGCGACAATTGCGGCGAAAAGGGGCATTTGGCTCGGAATTGTCCTCAGAAGAAAGGACAAGATCCGTCGGGAAACGAGCACGAGCCGACTCTGCAGCCCGAGGGAAGGCCACAAGAAAACAAGGGCAAAACCGGAAAGGACGAACAGTAGAGAACAACCAAAGGGGCAGAACTGATCAGGAAAGACATAATGTGTCTAGGGCATGTGTCCAGAGTGGACTCTACGTTGAAGTTGAGATTAGGGGAGTCAAGACCATGCTTTTGGTAGACACGGGAGCAACAGATACAATTCTTTCTAACACAGTATACTACCGAATTCCCAACGAGAAAAAGCCAGAATTGACAAGGTATGGAGCAAACGTTTCTAATGCTATTGGAAGCAGAATGGAGACAATGGGCAGCTCTTGTCTAGAATTAAAGGTTGGCAGGACGGTTTGTTCAATTCGTGTCATATTTGGCAATACTGGCTCAGCAGAAGGGATCCTTGGAATGGATTTTCTGATAGCAACACATGCGAAGATCGACTTACAACAACTGCAACTGGACTTGAATGGAGACAAAATCAAATGCAGTGATAAGCTGGGGCATGGATTATGCTTCAGGGTGGTGGTAGAGGAGACTACCAAGATTCCACCGGGTCATGAAGCATTGGTCCCAGGATTGATTAAGGGGAATCCTGGTGAAGCCGGTCTCGGGATCCTAGAACCTACAGAGGAAAACGAAGTAGGAAGAAAAGGGGTGATGGTTGCAAGAATCTTGGCAGAATCTACAGACAACACAGTACCTATTCGAGTGTACAACCCCGGAGACAGGGAATGCACTATCAAGCGAGGCACAATGGCAGGTCACTTTACCCCGGTGAAAAAGACTGATGTTGTAGACATGACAATGCACACATCCAACGATGAAGATACAGGTGACGTCCCTCCACATTTGGTTGATTTGTTCAAGCGGAGCAAGACAGAGGTACCCAACAGCTTTCACGATAACATTGCCGAACTTCTACGCAAGAACCAAGACGTATTTGCGAAATCTGACACAGATATTGGACGGACCAACCTTGTTCGCCATGGCATCAACACAGGGAATGCGTCAACGATAAAGGAGAGGCCACGAAGATTCCCACCAAAGGAACAGCAAGAGATTGACTCCCAGATACAGGACATGCTTCAATCTGGAAGCATAGTGCCAACAGAAAGCCCGTGGGCTTCAAACGTTGTGTTGGTACGCAAAAAGGACGGATCGAAGAGATTTTGCATAGACTATAGGCGACTCAACAACGTGACAGTGAAAGATGCATTTCCGATACCCCGCATTGATGAGACACTGGACACTCTGGGTGGATCAGAATGGTTCTCAACTCTAGATCTAGCGTCAGGATATTGGCAGGTCGAGCTAGATGAGGATGCCCAGAAGAAGTCGGCATTTGTGGTCCGTGGTGGCCTCTACTCCTGGCGGGTCATGCCGTTTGGGCTCTGTAACGCGCCGTCGACGTTTGAACGTCTTATGGAGCGTGTCCTTGCAGGGTTACACTGGAAGGTTCTACTCGTGTACCTCGATGATGTGATTGTTTTTGCTAAGACTGTAGATGAAGAGTTGACAAGACTAGAGACAGTTTTCCAGCGCCTCCGGGATGCCGGGTTGAAGCTGAAACCCAGAAAGTGCCATCTCTTCAAAAGGAGTGTCTTGTACCTTGGCCACGTAGTGTCACCTGATGGCATCTCTACCGATCCTGAAAAGATCAAAGTGGTAGTGGAGGATTGGCCAGTTCCAACTTCTGTTAAAGAAGTCCAAAGCTTCCTCGGATTGGCGTCATACTACCGACGTTTCATTGGTGGTTTTGCAAACATTGCACGTCCTCTTCACCAGCTCACCGAAAAAGGCAGGGAATTCATCTGGACTAACGAGTGTGACTGCGCTTTCTCTGAGTTGAAGGAACATCTCCTGACGGCACCAGTCCTCGCATACCCAGACCCTGAAAAGTCATACATACTGGACACTGATGCAAGCAACGTGGGCATAGGTGCGGTACTCTCTCAAGAAGTAGGAGGAAAGGAGCGAGTCATCGCATATGCAAGCAGAGCTCTATCCAAACCCGAAAGGAACTACTGTGTGACAAGACGCGAACTTCTAGCCGTTGTTGTCTACCTCAAGCATTTCAGACAGTACTTATACGGAAGTAAAATTACTGTCAGAACCAACCACGGCGCCTTGAGATGGCTGCTGAATTTCCGTGACCCGCAGGCGCAGATGGCACGATGGCTACAGGTCATAGCAGAATATGACATAGAGATAGTACACAGGGCTGGTCGTTCTCATTCCAACGCTGACAGCCTGTCGAGAAGGCCATGTGTTGCTTGCAAGCAGTGTGGAGGAGGTGAGCCACCTCTGGAAGAGCAACAGAAAATCCCAGAAGTTCACATAGACAATGGAGTGAAAGTGAACGCCGTGACCCTCGAGCCATCAATCACCTCTGCAGACATGAGAGACAGACAACTAGATGACAGTTCCATGAGTTGGGTCATAGAGATGAAGGAGAAAGGAGAAGACCGGGCCAACTGGAGTACAATGTCTTCCTTTTCAGCTGCGAAGAAGGCATATTGGCGATGCTGGGACCAACTCGAGATCAGAAACGGCGTCCTTTGTAGAAGATGGGAGTCAAACAGAGGCGATCAGATTGAGTGGCATGTTGTGTTGCCTGAGGCCCTCAGGAAGATGATGGTCCAAGAAATACACAGCGGGCCTTCAGGCGGACATCTCGGAATGCGTAGGACTACAGCAAAGGTTCGCCAGCGATTCTACTGGCCTGGCCTGGATACAGATGTTAGGTCCACAGTACGTCAATGCAACGTATGTGCTTCTAAAAAATCACCCAACAAGACCAGGAGGGCCCCCTTGCAGCAGCACCAAGTCGGCATGCCGATGGAAAGAGTCGCTTTGGACATCATGGGCCCCCTTCCCGAGTCGGAGCGAGGGAACCGATACATAATGGTTGTGGGAGATTATTTCACCCGATGGATGGATGCCTATGCAATACCTGACCAGAAAGCAACAACTGTGGCGACTGAGTTCGTGAACCAGTTTGTATGTCGTTTTGGAGTCCCATCAGTCTTGCATTCGGACCAGGGCCGAAATTTTGAATCAGCGGTCTTCAGAGAGAAGACACGGACAACGCCGTACAACCCGAAATCCGATGGACTAATTGAGCGATTCAATCGTACGTTGATCACCATTGTGTCCATGGCCATCGAACCTACCAGACGGCAAAGAGATTGGGATGAGAAGTTACCCCTCGCTCTCTTCGCCTACCGTTCATCCCCTCAGGAGTCGACCGGCGAGACACCGAACATGTTGATGTTAGGGCGAGAAGTACATCTGCCAATAGACCTTTCTGCTGACTTGTGCAAGGATGATCGGGAGCTGGATCGCGGTCTGGATACGGATTATGCGGAAAACCTAAGGAACAAGATGAGGCTGGCGCACGAACGAGCGAGGGAGAACACATCAGAGAGTTCAAGGAGGCAGAAGAAGGTCTACGACAGGAAAGCACATGCACATGAATTAACGGTCGGGCAATTTGTGTGGTGCTACAACTCAGCTAGGACAAAGGGGTTGTCTCCCAAATTGCAGCGTCGTTGGAAAGGGCCGTTCCTCATCATTCATCGATTGTCTGATGTCGTCTACAGGATACAGGCAAAGAACCGAGGAAAGAAGATGGTAGTTCATGCTGACAGGTTAAAGCCTTATTTAGGTGAACCTCTTGCCTCGTGGATTGATGAACCTACAAGTCAGCAAGTAGACCACGCTGAAGAGGAGAGTGGAATATCACAAACAGAAGACCTTGTAGAAGATGGTGTTGGAGTCCAGGCAGAAACAGAAACTGAGCAGATACAAGACATAGCCGAAGGGGAGTTGTTGCAAAGTAAAGCGGACAGTACTGTACAGCCAAGCCCAGTTCCTAGACGAAATCCACCACGGACAAGGAATGCGCCAGGGCGACTTCTATATGAGATTTGACTTTAGCGTGATTGCATTGACATGATTATGTGACTATTTTGCTGGATTGACGGATGAAGCTTCGAATTTGTACTGAATTCATAGATTAGTAATCACTTCAATTCTTTCTTTGTTGCTTGCACAGATCGTGTTCGTGCTGAGGGATCAACATGGGAGGGGACTCCGAGAGGACAATCAAGTGCTTCACATGCCAGAAGTACTTTGCACACAAGAGGAGCTTGGATCGTCACATTGACGTCGAACACAAGGACGAACAACGCTTTGTATGTCAATATTGCAGCAGAGCATACAACAGGAAAGATAACTTAACGGCACATTGCAGAGACAGACATCCTGAGAAATCCCAAGACCGGGAGCGAAGCCAGTCGCGGGGAAGGTACCTTGAAAGGCAGAGCAAGTCTGATCATCGCCGTCGCAGTAGGAGCCCGTCGAGGTCGCCTTTGCCGAACCGGAGAGAGGAGAAGAAGAGAAAGGACAGGAAGAAACAAGTTGTTCAGGCAAAGCTTGAACGCGATGAGTTGCCCCAAGACCCGCTCCAGGTTGTCGTCTCTCCTCGCACCAGGGAAGAAGTAGAGGGGAGGAAAGGCAGTCGCTCGAGAAGACTGTCTGGTAAGCCACTCGCTATGATGAGACAGCAGCAACTCACCAGTTCTGAATCAGAGGAATCTGCAGTCGCTGATGTGGCGTCGCCGGAAGATGGTTGTGGAGGCACAGCTGTTGATGTCAGGAGTGTCCATGTAGGTCGTCCGATTCCGCCCCTTGACGTGAAGAGGTTGTTGCGCAACCAGAGGGTGGAAGTTGATGAATTTTCCTCCCAGACCTCGTATAATGGGGCAGAGAAAGTTTTCCAAGAGACGAGGGAGAGGAAGTACGGCGCCATCTTCTTGCGGAATAGTGCCGACGTGAGTCAGAAGGAAGAAGGCGGGGGGACGACGAAGGTGCGTAGTGTCCAAGCTGGAGTCGTAGGTGTTCATATGTCAGATGAGCAGTTCTCGCGAGCTATCTTAGGGAGGATTCAGAGCGTGACGCAGACTACCACTAGGCAAATATTTCAAGGGGGGATCCTTGTTAGTAAAGAGGAATCAAGGAAGGAGTTTCATGTCGACATCATTGCAGGATTTGATGATTCAACCCAATCCGTTCAGTGAGATGTTAGACGCTATGCACAAGTTCATATGATGATCGCAGATAATAACCAAAGGACTTACTACGTGTAATAAAAAAAAAAGAAAAGAAACGGACTCTGTATATTTTTCATGTTTTCATCAGTTATTAATTGTTCAAGTTTTGAGATGTTTTGTGACTTGCAGTTTTATAGTTAATGTTACGCACGGGATTAGTTGTTTTTAAGTTTATAAAACGAGGACGTTTTTAAATTAAGGAGGGGGCAGTGTAACGGAGTTGTTTCAACGTAGCGGGCGTATGTGGGTCAGTGCATGCGGGTGGGAGTTAGGTATTAGGCATGAGCAAGAGAGGACGTGTTCGGGCAGGTAGCTAGGGAGGGCAGGATAAGATAGGTGAAACAGGGTGAATCGGAGTACTGCTACTAGCTGTTGAAGGGAAGTTACATTGTAAAGTTGGAGTTCTTCGTGAATAAAGGCAAGTACCTTTTGATGTAAAATGACACTGTGTTTCCGTGTATTATAGAAAAGTAGCGTGATCTGAGTGCGATCGATGATGTTGGAGTGATAGCTTCACTGTTTATGAAAGAACCGTGCGGGTGATTGGAGTCTCGTGAGATTTATTGACCGCTCGGTAATGGTGCAGGGACCCCGGACAAAACCCGTTACAATAATAACAATTAAAATGATGATTATAATGATGATGACGGTGATGATGATGATGACGATGATGATGATGATGATGATGATAATGATAATGATGATGATAATAACAGGGCTCGAATTACCCACCGGCAATCGGCAATTTGCCGCCATGCCCCTCTCACTGGCCGGAATGCCCTTTTCAAAATCAAACCGTTTACGGCCACAATATTTTAACCCACAGAAGTTTTGCCGACATTATAGTCATCGCAAGTCAACCCCGACTTGTAATGT
The DNA here is from genome assembly GCA_035222895.1 of Strongylocentrotus droebachiensis. Taxonomy (NCBI): domain Eukaryota; kingdom Metazoa; phylum Echinodermata; class Echinoidea; order Camarodonta; family Strongylocentrotidae; genus Strongylocentrotus; species Strongylocentrotus droebachiensis. The sequence continues at coordinate 31,631 of JAVYIG010002556.1, forward strand.
TCAAAAAGACTTTGTTGCCCCTACGGAGCTCTAAAAACAATAATAAACGGCAAGGTTTTGTTGCCTGTCCGGAGCTCTAAAAACAATAATAATCGGCAAGGTTTTGTTGCCCCTCCGGAGCTCTAAAAACAATAATTAATTGCAAAGTTTTGTTGCCCCTCCGGAGCTCTAAAAACAATAATAATCGGCAAGGTTTTGTTGCCCCTCCCGAGCTCTAAAAACAATAATAATCGGCAAGGTTTTGTTGCCCCTCCCGAGCTCTAAAAACAATAATAATCGGCAAGGTTTTGTTGCCCCTCCGGAGCTCTAAAAACAATAATTAATTGCAAAGTTTTGTTGCCCCTCCGGAGCTCTAAAAACAATAATAATCGGCAAGGTTTTGTTGCCCCTCCGGAGCTCTAAAAACAATCATTATCGACATGGTTTTGTTGCCCCTCCGGAGCTCTAAAAACAATAATTAATTGCAAAGTTTTGTTGCCCCTCCGGAGCTCTAAAAACAATAATAATCGGCAAGGTTTTGTTGCCCCTCCCGAGCTCTAAAAACAATAATAATCGGCAAGGTTTTGTTGCCCCTCCCGAGCTCTAAAAACAATAATAATCGGCAAGGTTTTGTTGCCCCTCCGGAGCTCTAAAAACAATAATTAATTGCAAAGTTTTGTTGCCCCTCCGGAGCTCTAAAAACAATAATAATCGGCAAGGTTTTGTTGCCCCTCCGGAGCTCTAAAAACAATCATTATCGACATGGTTTTGTTGCCCCTCCGGAGCTCTAAAAACAATAATTAATTGCAAAGTTTTGTTGCCCCTCCGGAGCTCTAAAAACAATAATAATCGGCAAGGTTTTGTTGCCCCTCCCGAGCTCTAAAAACAATAATAATCGGCAAGGTTTTGTTGCCCCTCCGGAGCTCTAAAAACAATAATTAATTGCAAAGTTTTGTTGCCCCTCCGGAGCTCTAAAAACAATAATAATCGGCAAGGTTTTGTTGCCCCTCCGGAGCTCTAAAAACAATAATAATCGGCAAGGTTTTGTTGCCCCTCCGGAGCTCTAAAAACAATAATAATCGGCAAGGTTTTGTTGCCCCTGCGGAGCTCTAAAAACAATAATAATCGGCAAGGTTTTGTTGCCCCTCCGGAGCTCTAAAAACAATAATAATCGGCAAGGTTTTGTTGCCCCTCCGGAGCTCTAAAAACAATAATTATCGACAAGGTTTTGTTGCCCCTCCGGAGCTCTAATAACAATAATAATCGTCAAGGTTTTGTTGCCCCTCCGGAGCTCTAAAAACAATATTTAATGGCAAAGTTTTGTTGCCCCTCCGGAGCTCTAATAACAATAATAATCGGCAAGGTTTTGTTGCCCCTCCGGAGCTCTAATAACAATAATAATCGGCAAGGTTTTGTTGCCCCTCCGGAGCTCTAAAAACAATAATTATCGACAAGGTTTTGTTGCCCCTCCGGAGCTCTAATAACAATAATAATCGGCAAGGTTTTGTTGCCCCTCCGGAGCTCTAAAAACAATATTTAATGGCAAAGTTTTGTTGCCCCTCCGGAGCTCTAATAACAATAATAATCGGCAAGGTTTTGTTGCCCCTCCGGAGCTCTAAAAACAATAATAATCGGCAAGGTTTTGTTGCCCCTCCGGAGCTCTAAAAACAATAATAATCGGCAAGGTTTTGTTGCCCCTCCGGAGCTCTAAAAACAATAATTATCGACAAGGTTTTGTTGCCCCTCCGGAGCTCTAATAACAATAATAATCGGCAAGGTTTTGTTGCCCCTCCGGAGCTCTAAAAACAATAATTATCGACAAGGTTTTGTTGCCCCTCCGGAGCTCTAATAACAATAATAATCGGCAAGGTTTTGTTGCCTCTCCGGAGCTCTAAAAACAATAATTAATGGCAAAGTTTTGTTGCCCCTCCGGAGCTCTAAAAACCATAATAATCGACAAGGTTTTGTTGCCCCTCCGGAGCTCTAAAAACAATAATTAATGGCAAAGTTTTGTTGCCCCTCCGGAGCTCTAAAAACCATAATAATCGACAAGGTTTTGTTGCCCCTCCGGAGCTCTAAAAACAATTATAATCGGCAAGGTTTTGTTGCCCCTCCGGAGCTCTAAAAACAATAATAATCGGCAAGGTTTTGTTGCCCCTCCGGAGCTCTAAAAACAATAAGAATCGGCAAGGTTTTGTTGCCCCTCCGGAGCTCTAAAAACAATCATTATCGACATGGTTTTGTTGCCCCTCCGGAGCTCTAATAACAATAATAATCGGCAAGGTTTTGTTGCCCCTCCGGAGCTCTAAAAACAATAATTATCGACAAGGTTTTGTTGTCCCTCCGGAGCTCTAATAACAATAATAATCGGGAAGGTTTTGTTGCCCCTCCGGAGCTCTAAAAACAATAATTAATGGCAAAGTTTTGTTGCCCCTCCGGAGCTCTAATAACAATAATAATCGGCAAGGTTTTGTTGCCCCTCCGGAGCTCTAAAAACAATCATTATCGGCAAGGTTTTGTTGCCCCTCCGGAGCTCTAATAACAATAATAATCGGCAAGGTTTTGTTGCCCCTCCGGAGCTCTAAAAACAATAATAATCGGCAAGGTTTTGTTGCCCCTCCGGAGCTCTAAAAACAATAATTATCGACAAGGTTTTGTTGCCCCTCCGGAGCTCTAATAACAATAATAATCGGCAAGGTTTTGTTGCCTCTCCGGAGCTCTAAAAACCATAATAATCGACAAGGTTTTGTTGCCCCTCCGGAGCTCTAAAAGCAATTATAATCGGCAAGGTTTTGTTGCCCCTCCGGAGCTCTAAAAACAATAATAATCGGCAAGGTTTTGTTGCCCCTCCGGAGCTCTAAAAACAATAATTGGCAAGGTTTTGTTGCCCCTACGGAGCTCTAATAACAATAATAATCGGCAAGGTTTTGTTGCCCCTCCGGAGCTCTAAAAACAATAATAATCGGCAAGGTTTTGTTGCCCCTCCGGAGCTCTAAAAACAATAATAATCGGCAAGGTTTTGTTGCCCCTCCGGAGCTCTAAAAACAATAATTATCGACAAGGTTTTGTTGCCCCTCCGGAGCTCTAATAACAATAATAATCGGCAAGGTTTTGTTGCCCCTCCGGAGCTCTAATAACAATAATAATCGGCAAGGTTTTGTTGCCTCTCCGGAGCTCTAAAAACAATAATTAATGGCAAAGTTTTGTTGCCCCTCCGGAGCTCTAAAAACCATAATAATCGACAAGGTTTTGTTGCCCCTCCGGAGCTCTAAAAACAATAATTAATGGCAAAGTTTTGTTGCCCCTCCGGAGCTCTAAAAACCATAATAATCGACAAGGTTTTGTTGCCCCTCCGGAGCTCTAAAAACAATTATAATCGGCAAGGTTTTGTTGCCCCTCCGGAGCTCTAAAAACAATAATAATCGGCAAGGTTTTGTTGCCCCTCCGGAGCTCTAAAAACAATAAGAATCGGCAAGGTTTTGTTGCCCCTCCGGAGCTCTAAAAACAATCATTATCGACATGGTTTTGTTGCCCCTCCGGAGCTCTAATAACAATAATAATTGGCAAGGTTTTGTTGCCCCTCCGGAGCTCTAAAAACAATAATTATCGACAAGGTTTTGTTGCCCCTCCGGAGCTCTAATAACAATAATAATCGGAAAGGTTTTGTTGCCCCTCCGGAGCTCTAAAAACAATAATTAATGGCAAAGTTTTGTTGCCCCTCCGGAGCTCTAATAACAATAATAATCGGCAAGGTTTTGTTGCCCCTCCGGAGCTCTAAAAACAATCATTATCGGCAAGGTTTTGTTGCCCCTCCGGAGCTCTAAAAACAATAATAATCGGCAAGGTTTTGTTGCCCCTCCGGAGCTCTAAAAACAATAATTTTCGGCAAGGTTTTGTT